>CAJNIZ010030258.1:14021-36608 GCA_905231905.1 Symbiodinium pilosum
CCCAAACCCCTGAACCCCCAACCCCAAAACCCTGAACTCCAAACCCCAAACCCTTAACAAACCCTACTTGGAGGGTCATGGGGACTTAGTAAGTAGGTTAATAACCCCTATAAGCCATATAATAACCCTAATTATCCCCATTATTAACCCATTTACTAAGTCCCCATGACCCTCCAAGTAAACCCAAAACCTACACCTTCATTCATGGAGGCCTAGGCCAAAGGCCACATCCAGAAGCCGCCTGGCCTCACGTTGCGAAGTAGTGAGCATTTAGGGTCTGGGATTTCGGGTTTAGGGTCAAGAGGGGCCTGACTATGTATATATATATATATACAAATAGATGGATATATACATATATATATATATGTAGACTTGGCTCAGGCGTTCACATATAAGGGCTAAGATTTCTGGAAAGAATGGCTCTGAAGGTGTAGCAGGCTTATGAGGGGTCTGATTCGAATATGAAGTCCAAACCCTGAACCCTAAACTGTGAGGTCGTTTCGAGAAACGCCACCGCTGCCCGCCAGAATTTTCAAGAGAAGGGGCTCACCCTGAACACCAAACTGCAATGTTTTAGGGTTTGGGTCTCAGGTTTAGGGTTTAGGGTTTAGGGTCTCAAATCTTTCAAGACGGGGTTTAGAGCTTCTAGAGTTTGCGGGTGGAATAATGGCTGAGGCTTTAGGGCTTTTCAGTGTAGGGGTGAGTTTAGGGTTTAGGGTTTAGGGCGTGAGCCTGGGCTTTCAAGCGTTAGCGTTTGCAGATTCATTGGGTTTGGGGGCTTAGGGTGGTGCGGTCTGAATAGCTACTTCCTGGCTAAGTGTATAAGCTTAAAGAGCCAAACCTAAATCGAGAAGCCTCAAACCTTAAATCTGCACCCCCAACAGATTGAGTTTCAAACATCCTGAACCCTAAGCCCCAAACCCTAAACTATAAAAACAAAACTAAGCCCAGAGCCCCAAAACCGATGTCAATAAAACACAAGCCCACCTTAAACCCAAAAAAGAGCAGGTGCCGGCACCTTCAGCTTGGCCTCCTCTACTTCGCCTTGCGGATCGGAGCCTTGCCATGCGGTGGGGACGAAGTGGGGAATTTTTTGGGTTTTAGGGGGACTAGGGCTGAGGGTTTGGGTTTAAAGTCTAGGGTTTAGGGTAGGGCGTCTGCCTATACAGGTTGCGTTGATGGCGCCACCCCACTTCAGAGGATCTGTGGGTGGCGGCACTTCCTGCGCCCAGCAAACCTCATGGACATCGTGCAGGAATCCATCTTTTTTAAGCCCCCCAAAAGCTGTGAGACATCATCGACTACCGCCCAAATTATTTCCTGTTAGGGTTTAGGGCCACGTGGGCAGTCCAAGTGCTAGGGCTGCTAGGGTTTCCAAGCGTGTCCAAGGGCGTCCAGCGCCTTGGCTTGCAGGGGCCAAGCGGAGGGGCCTCCACCTCAGTCCAGCACGTCCAGAAAGTTAGGCCTTCCAGACGCTTTGTGTTGCCAGGGCTTGGCCCCTAGCTCTGGAATTCGGCGCCGGAAGGGGGGAGGACCTCGCCAAGCACCCCCGACCTCAGAACCCTGTTCTGCATTTTGAGGGTTTGGACGTTGGGTTTAAGTTTTAAGAAAGTCAATGTACATTGTATGCTGTGGTTGGTCAGTGGGGATGGCTGGAGGCAGAGCTGTACCCCCCGATGTACAGGAGGAGCCCGGAGGCCCGCTCTACACGTCCACACTCCATAGGAACATAGGCTCCTCCTACCCTATCGTCTTACCCGTTACGGCTGTAAAGGCTGACGTGCTTCTTCAACGTCTGACCAGGCCTAAGCAGGCCGGGTGGGAAGGTAGGGGTATAGGGTTGAGGTTTGGGGGGGTTCAAAAAATCAGGCGAAGTCGGGGGTTCATCTAAAATAGATCCCATAGTACATGGACAAGAGAACCTAACATAAATGGAGACTGGGGCTTTCCAGTTGGTTTATGGGACTTAGGCACTGAACATGCTTGATGATCGTAAGCACCTCTCACCTTGGGACCCCATGGTATCACAGTATACTATTACTGCGGGTACTGTATTAAAAAGTTCCCAGACCCTGGAGACTGGAAGCGGTTTTCTTAACATAAAGTTTGTCCGTATGTGCTATAGCCTTATCCAGAAACAGCCTCAGTATAGAAGAACCTGAATCCCAAAGCTAAAGCCCCCAACCGCAAAATGAAGTTCCTCAAGCCCATACACCGCCTTACAGGTAAACTCTAAAACTCCAAGCTTCAACTCTCTCTCTCTCTCCTAAGCCCAAACTCCCAAACCCCTGCTTGCGGGGTCGGAGGGACCTAGTAGGTCTTGGTAAGTATACTTTCAAACTAATGGAAGAACCCCAGTTATCCCCACCACGAAGTTACTTGCTACCCCAACGCTATATCCTAAATCCTATATCATAACCCTACACCTCATGCACCCTACCCCATAAAGCCTAAATTCTAAGCCTCACACCCTAAAACCTAAACACCCTAAATACTCTAAATACTATATATACCCTAGATTCCCTAAACTCTGAACCCAAACCCTAAACCCTAGACCCTAAACCCTAAACCATAAGCCCTAAACCCTAAACCCTAAGCCTGAAACCCTAAGCCCAAAACCCAAACCCTATTCATGCCAGGTCCCGCACCGATAGTCAGGCCCCCACCTGCTTTGATGGTGGCCAACCACGGCAAGTTCTCCTCGAAGGATGGGGTTTAGGGTCTAGGGTTTAGGAAATGTAGGGTTTAGGGTATTTAATTTAGGGTATATTGGGGTTTAGGGCATCTAGGTTTTAGGGTTAGCATGGGCCCTTAGCCCTGGTTTCCTCCTGTACACATTAGATAGCTCCTAAAGCCCTGCAGCCCAATTAAGGCCTCATAGTCAAGACCCACGAACGCAGTGTCCCTAAACCCTAAACCCTATATTAGGGGTTCATGGTAAGGACCTCAGAAGTAGGCGAAGTACAGGGTGGAGGGGTTTACTGGAGTTTACGGCTTTACTTTCAGGGCTTCGCCCTAAACCCTAGACTCTAAACCCTTTTGGGAGTCTGGTTTAGGGCTCAAATAAACGGTTCAGAGATTGGGGTCGGGGATAAAGTAGGATTCAGAGCTTAAGGATCTGCTCTTGGAGCCTCGGATAGCTTAGTTGGACTAAGGAGCATTTAGACCAAAGCATCTAAATATACTGGGAAGGATTCTTATGGTAAGGAAGTCGAATCCCAATACCTACATGCTTCCTGGGGTTCCTAAATTTCGGTTCATGTCCTACACCCGTGAAAGGATTTATGGCTCAGACTTTAGACCCGAAACCCCTGTAGGTTCCCTATGTATAGAGCTTTAGGTTTAGGGTTTAGGGGTTTAGGTTTAAGGTTTAGGGTTCGGGGTTAGATTTAGGCGCTTTGGAGTTGGAGGTTGCTTTTTGTATAACAAGGGGTCGCTCGGGCGAGAGCCGAGTATCCTAGCCAACTAGACAAAAGGGGGGGGAGTTTGAGGTTCAAGGTTTAGCGTCCTATGTCCATTCCATCCACCCCTCACTTATCATACTAGGACACCTAACATGGACATTGCAATAAACAAGGAAGCCCCAATTAGACCCACCAAAAAACTATAATCCTCATCTTGGGGAGCCTAAAAAAGTTACCCCTAATTTGGGGAAACGCCCCAATGAGTTCTGGAAGGTTTATTAACCAAGGAGCATGGTTTCCCTCCCCTATAGTGTTCAGGGTTTAGACTTGCAAGCTGTAAATGCGCCTCCTTTGAAGCTTCCACGGTGCGGATCAAGATGTTCCACTGCCTTGGAGATTGTCAGCACTTGGGCTAATCTCAAATTTGGGACCTTTCTGCTCTCTATGGTACGAGGAAGATAGTCATGATAGGGCATCGCATCCAAAGATCCTGAAAACCAAATGTCACTCCAGAGCTGAGACACCAGTTCCCTACACCATTATTAACCCTACAGGACAAACCCTCAATGACAATATGCTGAAGTGGAGTGGGTCAAAGGGAGCAGGTACCTAGAAGCATCAGCGAGCCTTTGCAGCATTAAATCACTAAAGCCCTAAACCCTGAACCAGAAGCCCTAGGAGAACTGCCAGGCTACCGCCCAGTGAACAACTCCGCGCTCACTAATGAATAAGGTTTAGGGTTTAAGTTGGGGTTATAGGGACCGTTCAAGGGGTTTAGGTCTGGGGAATATCACACAACAACATTACATTACAGGCGTATCTTACAGGCCGCCCGTCTCTCATCTCCCACAAGGACAGATGTCCTATGGAGGTTATGGGAATAGGTGGTTCAATACTGCGGGATCCCCTCCCTGCTTCCCTACTAGGCACACGGAGTGGTCTCTGATGGGTCTGTTTGGAACCCTACACCCTAAAAACCCTAAACCCAGGAAGTAAGAGCCGGACCCATCGCCCGTCCAGAGGTCTGCGAAACCCAGGGAGCCTGACACAAAATGGTGTGGCTTTAGGGTTTAGGGTTTACCCATTGGGGTAATATTAGGGGTATATTGGGATCATATTGGGATAATGGAAAATGAAAGGGAAACTACTATTTAGGGTTGCGGGTTAGGGTTTAGGGTGTAGGGCTTACACTTTAGTAGTACTGACCCCCTAGTTAGTAGGTATAGCCTCACTAGGTAGGTTTTCCGTGCTAACGTGCCGGTTGGTAACACAATTTTCGTTTATCACGTATTGATTTCACAATAGAAGCACAGTTCTTTATTTCACGGCCAAATTGTGCGACAGGTCCACTACTTCCTGCATAACACGTGCTCCAAGTAAAAAAAATCACGCGGTCTTCCGTGAAAAATAGCACGTCAACGAGACTTCAGGTTGCCACGTGGCGCGTTAACGCATAACACGCCGTGAAATGCCTACCTAGTAGCCTCATAGTCCATAAAACTGTTGGTAGCGGAGGTTGCACGGGGCGTTTAGGGTACAGAAAGCCCTGCATTACCTCAATGGGTAGTAAGATCTAGAACAGCCCGTTAATAAGAACCCTTCAAGGGCAACTACTGTGAGGGGGATGACCCAAACTAGAAATAGAACTCCAGTGGGGGCGAAGCCCCACCCTAAACTCTAGACCGTTAACCGTAAACACTAAACCCTAAAGGACGCTTCCAGGCAGATATCTGTCAGGCTATCCCCTCCCCAGAAGTGGATGTATCAGGTTGTATATAAGGGAATGGTAAAGAACATGGACACTGCCATGTTGTTCAGAGTTCAAATTTTCGGCCGTATGAGGGTACCCGCCTTCCAACGAGCCACCTGAAAGTGGCCTTGCTGAAAATCATGCGACTTCCATGCACCAAAGCACCAAGAAACTGGGAGTCGAGGGTTTAGGTTTTGGGTTTAGAAAGGTTTGAGGAATTGAGGGCTTAGGGGGTTGAGGGATTGAGGGTAAGGGCTAGCACTTTCATGCCAACTTGGATAGCTTCAAGTTTCTGGGACGGGGAAATGGGAAATCCAAGGGAGACAAGGCAATCCTAACACAGAGGCCTCCCAAAGCACTGTGCGCGATTCATAGGAGCTTTGCGGAGTTTTGAGGTGGGTAGTTGCCAGTTGGATATCCTTACATAAGGCTAAGCTTATATGGATACACTATGATACACTAATTAGGACTATAGATGTAAGGCTTATATAGGGGAAGCTACCCACCTGAAACTTCCTTACAGTCATATCTCTCCAGACCCTAACCAGTAAGCCCCATAAATCCGAAACCCTCAAACCCTACACCCCGAGGCGAAGCGTAGGCCCCGTCAAGCCTGAAACTCTTAGCCGCAACCCCCACAAACCTTGATACAATTTCGGTGTAGGGTTTAGGGAAAAAGGTAAAATCTGCATGTTAAGTCCCTCACCCTAAAAGGTACCACAAATGCGAAGAGGAGTGATGGCAGGCTCTCAAAAAGACCGTTTTGAGCACAGTTAGTTGCTGTGAAAGGCCCATGACCCAACCTAAAAGAGCCCTCTTCTAACACCCTAGACACCAAAACCCTGAAGCCCTAAGTCCTGAAACCCTGAAAACCCGAAACCCTGAAACTCTACCCCCGTAAATAGTAAACCCCTGAAACCCCTACACCTTGAACCCCTAAACCCTAAACCCCTGCACCCTCACCCCCAAAACCCTAACCCCTAGAGCTCTACAACGTCGGCGCCTGTCCAGCTTCTTCGAGGGCTGCCTTCCTAGGCTCCAGGCGAAATTTGACGGTTTAGGGTTCCCCAAGCCTTCCGTAAACTCTAATGCTCAAAGGTTTAGGGTCTACAGTCATCAGGGTTTTGGTTGCGGGGGTTTAGAGGTTGGGCAAACATAGGGTTTAGGGTTTAGGGTTCAAAGCTTGGGGTCTACAGCCGTCCTCAACTGAGGTGTATATGGCCTAGGGTTGGTAAGGGAGACCTAAAACTAGGTTCATAAGACCACCGTAACTACCCTAAAGCCTAAAACTTGTATTTGTAGTCCCCCTCGAGCAGATAGAATATGGCTTTGGGTATGTAGTAATAAGATCCCCAAAAAACCATATTCTATCTACTTAAGGGGGACTATACCCGAAACCCTAGACCCTGTATAGCCCATATTCTATCTACCTAAGGGGGACTATAGGGGTTTTGGGGCATTTGGGCTTCCTTTTTCGTACTCAGACAGGTGATGCTTGACGGACTGTCTCAAAAGAAGCCTAGCCTACGGAAACTGTAACCAGACTTGTTTCCGACGCACATCTTGTGACACGATCAAGCCCCTGAGCGAAAAAGTATCCAAGCTCTGCTACCCTCAGAATCCTTCAGACATCCTGGCCCCATGGAGTTGTACTGGGGCAGTCATGTTCAAGTGGAAAGTCCAAAGTCCAACCTCCCCAACTGTCTGGTTGACAGACGCGGTGTAGGTGCAAAGCAATAAACCTAAAACCCTGCTTGTGTAGGCCACAGGCCAAACCTGTCAAGCAACACACGGAAGCAAGAACCTGCAGCTACCTGCTGCGCAGAAGTGCGGACTCAGAGCCCCAAGGCCAGGAATTCTGGGCCCTCAAAACACAGCGGCTGATTGTAATAGCAATCCCTTTATCGTTGATGCAAATGTGCTTTAAGCCATGGCCGATAGGTTGCAATCCGACTGAGCCTCCATACACCGTAAACATTGAACCTTAAGTTGAGCCCCACGTGGCCCACCTGGGGACAACCTAAACCCTACATCCCAAACCCCTAAACCCCAAACCCTAAACCTTAACTCTGAACCCTGAACCCTTAACCTGTGATGAGACTCTGATTACCAGGGAGTCTGACAGGCTTGCAGCTACGAAGTTGCAGGTAAACGTCTGGAACTACATGCAACCAAAGGGTTTGGGGCCTAAGGTTCAGGCCTTAGAGTTTCGGGCTTCGGGTTTAGGGTGACTAAATCGGGGGACCCCAAAATAGACCCTAATGTACTATAGTTCCTATTGGGTTTAGGGCTTATGGGGTTTAGGGTGACTAAATCATTAAACCCTAAACCCTGAACCCTAAATCTCCACATGCAAAGAGTCCAGCACATCGATCGCTGCGATGCACGGAGTCTTTGGACAGCCGGTGATGGATCCTGGCACTGGCCCTACCCCAAGCTATCTTAGGGGAATTATGGGGGTAAGGCACAATGGGGTATATTTGGGGTATAAGGGGGTGTATTAGAGGTATACTGGTAACATGGAACCAGAAAAAAAAGGCCTATGTAGGTTTAGGGTTTAAGGTTTGGGGTGTATGTAGGGTTTAGGGTTTAGGGTTTAGGTAGACTGCTGTGCTTGAAGCAGGGGGGTTATGTGGGATTCCGTGTTAGCTTGGGGAAAGGTCTTGTGGAGTTGAATAGTTAGTCAGGGTTGAGGGGGAATGGATCAGCAAAAACGCCCTATTCAAAATCAATAATCTCTGTATTCAGCTTCAAAGTCTTCATTCCAAGATATACCCTAAACCCGAAGCCACCGGTAAGCTGAGAAAACGAGGCTAGGTGCTCAAACTTGCCCAAAGGGTCCAAGTACTCATTGATTAGATACTTGGGGTGGGGTAATCGAAATTATGGGACAGGTTTTGGGGAAGTATATGAGCTGCAGTCTAAAGTCCTAGTATCTTTCTCAGTAAGCCTTATAGTAGTCCCCTATATACTCCCCTAAATAACCCCCCTTTAAGGAGTTTAGACTATAGCTCATATGAGTATTGGGTACTTGGACCTAAGGTTTGTCTTAGAGCCAAGACGGCTCAACACCATGTTAGAAAGATTTTACATGGGCCGCTGCAACCCGAAGCCCTATAAACCCTACTAAACCCTGACCCAAACCCTACAAACCGTAAACCATGCACGCTAATGAGCCCTAAACCCTCCGAGCCCCACTCATAGAGAGAAACTCATTTTCCGAAACCCTGAACCCTAAACCATTGGGCACTAGGTTGTGCTTTGAAGGGTTATAGGCTATAGGGGGTCCTCAGAATGCGCAGGGATCGGGGGCTTAGGGTTCAGCGTTTGTGGTCAAGGGCCTGGGGTTAGGAGATATTTTCAGGGGCTTTGAGAAGCAAAGCGCTTTCCTGCCATCCCAACCCTGAACTCTAAGCCCTACCAAGTAAGCAGCCAACTTACGAAGATGCTGCTTGACGTTATACGTTTGTTTTTTTTCAAAAATGGGCGGTGCTTGGGGGCTGTATTCATATTTGAGCTGTCGTCAAAACTCCTAGTACCCCCTTAATAACCCCTATAGCAGTCCCCCTATATAATCCCCTTTCAAGGAGTTCAGACTACAGCTCACATATGGGGATTGCAGAGGGAGCATGGGGGTCCCTAGAACTCAGGGTTTCTTGCACCAATTTTGAGAAACCTCCTCAGGGTTTAGGTTTTCGGGCTTGGACTGCAAGCTATGTCAGACCCCTGTACAGCGTGACCCGCAGAAATAGCAAGCTGTTTGCTTGCAACGAACGCAACTCCAAACTTCCCAAATGCAACATCCTGATCCTAAACCCTAAGCTCTTAACCCTGATCCCCGCAACCCATGCCCCAAGTATCTCCTAGTGGAAGTTCTCCAAGCTCTAAGCCCAAAACCCCTCCCAAACCTTAAATCCTGGACCCTGACCCAGAAATCTTACACCCAACTTACACCCTAGATCCTAAACATCAAGCCTCCGCAAATCCTAGGCCCTAAAACATGAGCTGTAGTCTAAACTCCTAGTATCCCTGTTAATAACCCCTGTAGTAGTCCCCTATATAATCCCCTATATATACCCCTAGTTTAGACTGTGGCTCACATGACCCCTCCCACAAGCCTCCTGGGAAGAGTGCTTCCAGCGCAGACCAAACATCGCAGTCTGGAAGCAGCTTCCCTGAGACCTCATGGTGAAAAGTGAGGAGTTTAGCCAATGTTTGGGGCTTCGGATTTAGGTTTAGGGCTCAGGATTTAGGCTATAAGGTTTAGGGCTTAAGGTTTAGGTTTTAGGGTTTAGGACTTAGGGTCCGGGATTCAGGGTTCAGGGCTTAGTGTTAAAGGTTAAGGGCTCAAGGGGTTGTGTGGCGTGGGATTAACAGCTCAGGGTTCATAATCTCCCTAAGCCTTGAACCTGAGGCTTCAAACTGTGGTTCCTCAAACCTTGGTTAATATAGGCACCATCATGGGGGATGATACTGGGATCCCTTGGAGGATTCATTCCCTAATTCCCTACGAGGCACCAGGTAGTAACTTGGGCTCACGGTTTAGGGTGGGCATTGTGGAGGTCTAGTAGTGAAACTCTCTCGAATGCTGCACAAAAACGCAACGCTGCTGCATCTGAGGCGCGACATGTTTTCTGAAAACAGTTGAAATAATATCAGCAGTGCGAAAACCACTGCAACATGGTGGTGCGTTAAGTGCGGTCAGAAGAACATCGGCTCTGTCTTCAGTGGAAGTACTCACTTCCTCTCGGCTACTGACCCATGAGTCCCGCTGGTATCATCTTGTGTGGCGGTCAATAGGGTATGAAAGCAATAACGGCTCCCCCCCACTCGCCACAAGATGTGGAGGTTGACACCCTAAACCGTAACCCCTAAACCCTAGACCCTTAAACCGCAAATCCATGTGGGCTTAGGGCTTTCGGGTTTAGGCCTTAGGCTTTGGGATGTAGGGCTTTAGGCTTTAGGGCGTTAGGGCTTTAGGGTAAGGTTTAGGCCAAACTAGGCGAACCTAACCCAAATACAAGACCCAAACCCTGGTCCCTACACTGTAAAACCCAAACCCTATCCACGTAGTTTTACGCCACTGTACAAATTACCTGATAATCACTTGGGGTTTTCGTACCTGGAATCGACATTGAAACCCCAAACCCCGAAACTGAGACCTGACATTCACCACCCTAAACCCTCTATACCCTAAACACCCCAAACCCTACAGTCACCTCCCCAAACCCGGAAGTCTGACTTTCAGTGTTTGGGGTATAGGCTTTAACCCCTGTTTGCCGCAAACATCCCTAAACCCCAAACCCTAAACCCCAAACCCCATAACCCTAAACCCCCTAAACCCCAAACCCTAAACCCCTTTATAAGCCCTTAACCAAACTCCTAAGCCAGCCTTGCTAACCATGTGCTGGACGTTCCTGGGCTGTTGGAAATTTTCGGGCTTTGGACTTCGGTGGGGGTTAGGGTTCAGGGTTTAGGGTGTAGGATTTAGGGGTTAAGGTGTAGGATTTGGGGCTTAGGATTTGGGGTGAAGGATGTATATAGGGTGTATACGGCTCACAAAACTCATGGTTTGGGTGTTAAGGGTTGAGGGTTCAGGTTTCATGGTAACGGTTGAGGGCCAGGAGTTCCTCAGTGGAAAGCTGTACTTCTTTTGATTGTATGTTCTCATTGCATGTTCGTCTTCGGTCTGGGGGAGTGCTCAATATCTGCAAAAGCTTTGAAACCCTTTCTGGTTCTCAGCAGAAGGGAAACTACATACTACAAAAAGCCATGACTCAGTATCAGGGTGTGTCAGGGTTAGACAATGAGGTTGCAGAGCATGGTTGTTCCCTAGCCACGATCTAGGGTTCAAGACCTGAGGTTAAGGCAGTTCAGAGTTTAGGGCTCCGGGTGGACAGTTCCCAGTGTAGGTTTCTGACGCCCTTTCATGAAGGTCGTGGGGATTTCATGGCCAGAGTTGCGAAGTCTGCAGTTCGGGCTACCCCCGCGAACCCACCCCAAGTCCTGCACCCTTTTCAAGGAGAGACGTCTCTGTGGTGCCAAATACACATTTCCAGGCATGTCCAGGGAGTGTAGTCCTCCTCCTTACATTATAATCCCAATATATACCCTATATAACCCATTATAGTAGTTTCCATTTTCTTTTCCATTATTCCACTATAATCCCCACCTAAACCCTAAACCCTAAACCCTAAATGGTAGTTTCCATTTTCTTTTCCATTATCCCAATACCCTATTATACTAAAACCCTAAACTCTCCCCCACCACATCATCTTCATCCTTCCCACCATCACCGTTGTGTTTAGGGTTTAGGGTTTAGGGTTGCCCTCAGCCCTGAACCCTGAACCCAACTGCAATTACATTGCTGTCAGTGGTGATATGGGGGTTCTCCAAAATTAGGAGTACCATTTTAGGGGTCCCAATAATAAGGACTATAGTATCTTGGGGTTTATATTGGGGTCAGTTATTTTGGGAAACTACCATGTTGTTTGTATTGGGGTGTTTCTGTCGGCCAGCCTAGACCTTCAGGCGTGTGAGGAGCTTCTAACTTCAGGCTTGGCAACTGCAGACAGCTGAAGTTCAGGGGCTTCGTGGAACTTAAAAGGATTTAGGTCGTGTGGTGTAGGGTTTAGGGCTTTCTGGATCTGAGTCTCTCTCTGCAAGCCTTCAACCCCAAATCTAAGTGAGTCACTAAGTGATGATACTCTTGGAAAGGAACAACTAGTAAGATGAGCAAACCTACAGCTTTTGCCTTGTACCCTGTGCGTTATGCAAAAACATCCGACACCCCAATGATGAATATCAAGGTGAACCCAAACCACCAGCGGGGGCCATTTTTTGAGTTGTGAAAGTTCAGGGTTTAGGGCCTAAGGGTTTAGGCTAGGGACCCACAAGCAGGCCATGCATTTGACAACCTACCAGTTGCGCCGAGATGCGGAAATGTCTCCACACGCCAGCGCTCCCAAGCCACCGAGCAAGGAAAGCAGGCATAGCCTTCCAGTACAGCGGCTCGGGCCATTAGGGTTTAGGGTTTAGGGTTAGAACACCAGAACATAGAAGGTGACAGTCAGCTCAGATAGCCTCAAAGTACGACAGTAAGACAAAAAAGTGCCATAAGTCCGGATTCAAGCGAGTTGAAATCTTCTGGCCCAAAGGGGGCAGGTAGCTGTATGGTATATACTTGGGCCTTAAATGTAAGTATATGGGGACCCCTTTGGGCCCGAAGTATATACCACATACCCACACCTTGAGCTTATCGCAGACCCACAGGGTCCATGTAGGTATATGGTATATACCGTAATACCGCTCAGGTATATACCCGACGCCTACGTATACCCTTGGGGAAAGGTTTGGGGTTTCAAAATTTGAGCTTACTCTAGGGCTCCGCATAGCCCAATGTAGGTACTATCTATAGGCATTGGGGCCCAATGCAGGTATTATTTACAGACATGGAGCCCAAGGGTTAGAGTTTAGGGTTTAGGGTTTGGGCTTCAGGCTTGAGACCTCCCTTTTCAAGCGCTAGTGCTTCCGGTGCTGTAGGGCAAGAACTTGGAACAAAAGAGCCAGGCCAGCCTGACCTGGAACTGATTGATGTAACTATGCGACCCTGAGAGTCCATGTACCCCATAATTAGGTCCCTTTAAAGGGGATATATAGGGGATACATAGGGGTATTTAGGGTTTAGGGTCCACGTACCCAATAACTAGGTACTTGGGATTTGGGTAATAGTAATTATAATATAGATTTTAGGTAAGAATATGAGTATTGGGTGCTTGGACCCTTAGAGCAGAATGTTCAAATCATTGTGATTAGTGATGTCTGTGTAGACTTCCTGATGGGGTTGGTACTGTTTGCCTGGAGGCAGTATAACACTCCTTTGAGAAGACTGAGCGTGCGCTACCACCATCATGGCTAGAGTTAAACGCGGTCGAGAACGCCCTTTCAGGTGTGCCCATGGTTCGGGCAAAGAGTCTCACTGTTCGCGTTTGCGTTTCGCAGGGGTGGGCCAAGGATTCCTGGTGTTAGCACGGAACATTTCAGAGCCTAATTCTGGCAGCCCAGACATTATAGTCCCCCTTAAGTAGATGACATATGGCTTTGGGTACATTATAATAAGATCCACATACACCCCATATTCTATCTACTTAAGGGGGACTATATCTCCCCTGTCTGTGAGCAGGTTTCTGCACTCAAGCTTCAACTCACTGACAAGCCTTCGCCCTCATGACAAAAACCCTTTACACTAGACCCGGAAAACCTCTTCCTTGACCCTAGGAACAGTCAAAGGTTTAAGTTCAGGGTTAAACTCGAAACCCTGTTGGCCTAGATCATGCCGTTCGAGGTCAACCAGCATCAGGTGCTCAGCAACCTCCCAGTCACCAAGTTGTTTGTGTGTGTTCTTTTGGGGGGTCCGTATTAATTACTACTTGGGCGGCTTTCAAACTCCCAGGTTAATCCTTTTCAATGAGTCTTTACAGATAGGGAAGCCCTAAACCTTAGGCCCTAAAACCCCTAAGCCCTGTAAGCCCTAAACCCTACACCCTGAAACCCGGAAGGTCTTAAGCTTGAGTTTTGAACTTTAAGGTATAGTAAAACCTCAAACCATAAACCCTAAGCCCTATACACCCTGAACCCTAACCGTTCTGGGCCTGGGTTTCGGGGTTTTCGGGTTTAGGAAGTCTGTGGCCTCTGATCTGTCTGCTCCCCCAGTGTTGCTTTTCCGCATAGTAGCCCAGATGTGCTGGAAGACATGTGCAAAGTCAACCCTGAACCCTAAACTAGGTGCTTCATATTAGGAAACAGCGACTTCACGGGTTGATCTGGGCTTCGTACTTAGGCCCGACTTAGGCTTCGTTCTACGAAGGCTTTGTGACCGGAAGTGGATCAGAATTGTTCTTTTTTGCTGCAACTGTAGCGCCGTACGGCTTTGATTGGGATGCTACTTTACCTTTTATCGGAGCATGATTTTCAGGAGCCTTTGAGAGGCTGCAAGACAATGGGCTTGGGACTTAAGGCCGATAAACTTGGCCTGATGTTTAGGGTCTAGGGTTTAAGGGTTAATGCGTTGCTTGGTTGTGGTCAGCCTTGGCACCTGGAATCTCATGAGCGTGTGGGGAGGACGCTGGAACCTGCATGGCACAGTGGTAACTGCAAGGATCGCAAACACATCCTTGCTCATTGGCTGCACATCACATAAATCATGTTAAGTCAGCGGTCCCCAACACGCCCTGAGGCCTGAAAAGTAAGTTACTCAAGCGGTTGACTCCTCTGCCCACAAGGCCCCAACATGAATGTGAGTTTGCATGATTCAGAGGGCACAATATAAACCCGTACTACTATCCTTGTTATAAGGGTTCCCAAGAAAAGGTACCCTTAAGTTTGGGAAACACTCAAATGAATCCTAGGATCTGCCGTCTGCAATTCACGTGACTTATCGGAGTCCTGACCCCTAACCCCTAACCCCTAAACCGCAAATCAGGGAGTCCTTAGGGACCTTAGGCTCAAAAGATGGAATGAAGAAAAGTGGAGTAAAGGATCCTGAGTATATGGTCCCCCTTAAGTAGATAGAATATGGCTTTGGGTACATATTATAATAAGATCCCCATATACCCCATCTTCTATCTACTTTAGGCAGACTATATACTCTACTACATTGTGGCTTATTTCCTATACCTAACCTTCCTTCATCCCACCTCTTGAGCCCTTTGACTTAGGGGTGTATGGCAATTACGGAGGGATCTGGCGGTCTCCTCTAGGGTTCTATACCTGGACCCCCAAAGTAGGTAAAATCATGGCCTTTAAGGCTGTCACTACGGGTTTGAGGCTATTATTTTGCATACTTTTGGGGTTTAATGATTATTCAAGGAATTCCCGCATCCAATTTCTTTTCCCACGTTATTCCCCTTCACCTACACTTCCTGAGATGCAAAAAACAACACATGAGCTATAGTCTAAACTCCTAGTATCCCCCTTAATAACCCCTATAGTAGTCCCCTATGTAACCCTAAACCCCATTTAAGGAGTTTAGACTATAGCTCACATGACTGAAGCCGGTGCCTCCTTCTGTGATGCCACCATCTCCTTCCTCAGTCATAGGGTTTAGGGTTTAGGGCTTATATCGTCTCCTTAGACTTCTAATAAAATCTGATTTCTAGTTGTTCGTCAGGGTTATACTGTATAATAAAACTCAAAAAGTCGTTTCCATTTTCTTTTCCATTCTCCCTATATAACCCTAAACCCTAAACCTTAAGCCTTATATAGAACCCCTATAAAACCATGTGCAACCACTAAGGAGACTACAGCCTAGTGGTGCTTTTGGGAGTGGCAGGGATAATGGCTCCTGTATGTAGACTCCTTAAAGGGGGTTGTATAGGGGAATATATAGGGGATTACTATACTCAAAGTACATTACCCTAGGAAGAAAAAAGGATCCTTTTTACATAAATACAAGGAATTTCATACCCCCAGAAAGTATAAACGATCCCTAACATTGATCCAGTATACGGGTTACTAAGGAGGATACGAGTTTAGACTGTAGCTCATATGAGCCATTGTCTAAACTCCTAGTATCCCCCTTAATAACCCCTATAATAGTCCCCCATAGAATCCCGTATATAACCCCCTTTAAGGAGTTTAGACTATAGCTCATATAGCACTGTCTGGATATGCACCCCCCCACTCCTCCTTAAGCACGGGCATATAGTGGGCGAACGAAGACATGGAAAGACGCAAAGGAGTTCTGTGGCCTAACCAAACCCTTGAAAAACCCATAAACCCTAAACCCTAAACCCTAAAACCCTAAAACCCTAAACCTTTCGGGCATGGGGTGATAGGGAGCACTACGATTGAACTCGGACTACTTCATGGATTTACTCCCTTCTTCGCTACTAATTGTAGATCACCAGGCAGATGAGAAACGGCTTCTTTTCCGCATCTGATCTCCTAATAAAAAAGCTACAACCCCGACAATCCACTAACAGGCTAAAAGGACCCTACACCCTATAGTATATCCCTACAAACCCCCGACGAAATCCTCCTACATCTCCGAATAACAAGCCCTACATCCCCCGTTAAATGAACCTATATCCCACCACAACTCCTATGACATCTTCCAAATTATCCCCCTATAACAATCCCTACATCCCCCTTTAAATCAGCCTATATCCCTACAAAACCCCGATGACATCCTCCTATATCCCCCTATAACAAGCCCTTCATCCCCCTTTAAATGAACTAGTATTCTGACATGGCCTGCAACCCGTGCTCCAAAGTTCAAAAACCCTGTATCGGTGTAGGGCTGAGGGATTATAATCCCCCTTAAGTAGATAGAATACGTAGTATATGGGGACCTTATTATAATATATATATATACCCAACGCCATATTTGTCTGCTTTAACGGGGACTGTAGGGTTAAATATTCGCCTTCACCCTGAACCCAACTTGAGAAAGCAGTGTTCACAGTTTACCTGTAACCTCAGTTACCTACAGTTTATAGATTTTACCTATTAAGTTGTAGGTAATTATAATATGTTCCCTGATTTGAGGCATAAGCAAACCTCTCTGCCCAAGCAGCCGCAGCGCATCATCCTTGGAGGCATCAGCATCGCGGCCGATGGTGCCTGTTTAGAGTTTAGGAGGGTTCAGGGGTTCAGGCTCATCCTAAACCCTAAACCCTAAACCTCTTCAGGAGGGGATTTAGGGTTGAAGGGCTCAGGGTCTTTAGGGGGGAACCTTCAGGATTCCATAATTCCATGGATATATGGGGGGGTTTCCTGAAATCAGGGGTACCTTTTTGGGGGTCCCTATGATAAGGACTATAGTATTTTGGGGGTCTATATTGGGGTCCCCCTATTTTGGGAAACTACCATATTGGAGTATCATTACACGCTCTCCACTTCCGCACTGCAGTAAGATTGTCGCGAGAAGGCGCCATACAAAGCAATTAATTCGCGAACATCTTGGGCAGTAAACCCCACCGTTTGAAACCTTCTGCCGCTGATTCCCCCCCGAAACTTCAACAAAGAGGAGCCACAAGGCTAAAGTGCTGCAAGACTACGGCATTACCTTTAACGCCTGTGCCACAGTCAATATGTCCAACTATCATTGCTGCACATGGGTTCCTTATTAAGGAATTAAGGACTATACTAAACTATAAGCAAGACTCCTATTTGCATCCTTAATGGTCCCTTGGTAACCCTAATATAGATAACAGCTCAGATGGACCACCTGCGGGCTTCAATGTTGGTTTGGCTTAACCTTAAACCCTAGACCTTTAAAACTGAACCCTAGACTTTGAACCCTAATTCTTAGACCCTGAACCCTGGACCACAAACCATAGACCCTAAACCCTAAACAATGGCCTTTGATTGGGCAGGTAGACAGCTGACCATTCCTGCACGATGTGGTCTGAGGTTCGGCTTGATGCGATGATCCCGGTTTAGGCTTCAGAGTTTGGGGTTTTGGGAGGTTTACGGGTTAGGGTTTAGAGCTTAGGGGGTTCAGAGGTCTAGAGTTTTGAGGTTTTGGGTTTAGGGTGTAGGGCTGGGGGGTTGGGGTTTACAGCTTAAAGCTGAGCGCCCCTCTTTTTTGATTACTCAGTTTGGGTCTTGGCCCTTGGTTCAGGCATTTCAGATTATCTGAGCTGCAGGGTTTGTAAACTTCTGTGTGCGGAAAACATTCCCAGCAAAACTCGCAGTAGTGTTACTCTAGCTCCCTTGGACCACCATTCCTCCACGATCCTATGCAATTGAAGTCTGAAGCTTGTCTAGGTAAGTATGATACGAATTGCTAATGGTATTTATACCATGGGGCCTAAATAATTACCAAAATCATTTTGAGGTCCATTTGAGATACCATAGACAATAATTATACAAGGAAGATGGAACCATAACATCGGTAACTATCCCTAATCCCTAACCTCTGAACCCTAAGGAATGTGGAGCCATAATTATTTAGGACCCTATATTAACAGCACTTAAGAGCGACTTTAAGGATGAAAGTGCTACTACTGGGTTGTAACTTGGGCACCTACCTAATTAGTTGCTGTATGCGCTGGAGGCATGAGATCGGGGCTTGGTTAAAAAGGCTGTGCGGCCGCAAGTATGGCCTCAAATCCCCTAATTGTTGTAAGCAATACGAAAGAAACCTGAATCCCTAAATTCCAAACCCTGAGTATCGCAGTAGTTCCCTTTTCGCTCACATTCCCGAACCCATCTAGACTTCCTCATCTGCCTTCCTACATGTAAGGCTGTCAAATTTATCGTCCTTATTCGGCACCCTAAACCTTCAACCCTAAACCCTAAACCTTAAACCCAAAACCTTAAACCCTAAACCCTAAAGCCTAAACCCTAAACCTAGGGCACCACTGATTGCAACTCTTCGCTCCTGAGTGCCAAGAGCTGCTCCGGGGAACAGCTGCAGAGAGCCTCAAGTCGACTGCCAACCTGCAAAGGGCTAAGGGCTTCCCTTAGACCCCCAAAGACCTTCAGTTTTAGGACCCTATAGCATAATTCTGTATATGAACTCCTAAAACTGACGGGCTTTGGGGTCTAAGGTCGGGCTTAGGGCTTAGGACTTAGGGCTTAGTTTAGGATTTAGGGTTTTGGATTTAGGGTTTAGGGTTTAGGGCTTAGGGCTTAGGGTTTAGGACTCAGGGTTTAGTATATAGAGGGTTAAGAGTTTAGGGCTAAACCCTACTTAAACCCTAAACTGTTCTGCGCACTCCAGCCCCTCGCCCTTCTAACCATTACAAAATAGAGTAAAACGTATCGCCATATGAGCTACAGTCATTTTTCCTGAAAGCTATATCAGGGCCTATACTAAATTACAAGAGGGGATCCCTATGTCCACTGTTATGGCTCCCTTCATAAGGCTGATATTGACAGTGGCGGTTTAGGGTTTAGGGTTCAGGGTTTAGGCCTCTGTATAATCACACGCTCCCTGTGTTTTCGATTTTCTTGTGAACTTGGTTCTCCATTATTCCAACTATGTACGGCCCTGACTACACACCAGACCCCTGTACACTCCAAACCTTATACACCCTCTGAACACCATGAATTTCATGACACCTAGAAAACCCCACAAACCCTACCAACCCTAAACCCTATGAACCCTAAACCCTAACCCTAAACTAAACCCTAATCCCTGAATACTCAACACTGGTCCCGCTGTTTAAGCCCTTCCAGTGAATGCCCTAAACCCCAACCCCTAATCCTTAAACCCTAGCCCTAAGGGTCCAAGTACCTAATAACCATATACTTACCCCAAAACCTGTACTATCATTACTATTACCCAAAACCCAGGTACCTAATTATTTGGTACTTGGACGCTTTGGGTAAGCCGTCTGCTGGCCTGAAGCTGCAAGAAGCCCGAGTACGGGGCGGCATTTTGCCGGAAAAGCTTCCTCAGCCACATGGAATTTTCTGTCAGGGTTTTGGGTTTAGGGCAAAAATGTTTTTTTTCTTTTTTCGGATTCAGGGTTTAGAGGGGTTTTGTTTATGGGGGTTGCGGTCAGGGTTTCGGGCTATCGGAGTTATAGAATCTGCGGTGCGGAGCCTCGGCAGGTAAAGCACCAGAGAATGACATGGAAAAAACATGGAAAACTAAACGGTGCCATGGGGACATAGGTGCATAGAGGTGTTTAGGGTTTTGGCAAAGTTTCCACAAATTTGAGGGTCCGTTTCAGGGGGGGGGGTGGTGTATATAGGGGTTGTGTAGGGGGGTATATAAGGTTTTGCGACCAAGTTTGCAGGCGTCCACCTATCAGGGAATCCCTTTAAAGCTGTAATGCGGGTCTTACAAGGATATTTTGGGTCCTCTCGAGTATCCGTGGGGTGTGGGGTTTTGGGGGTCCCTACATGAAGGACCATTTTTGGAACTGCTCAGGTGGCAGCGGTTACCTTGCCGCAAACTAGCACGAAAAGCAGTTAGAATTCGCTCTAAAGACTAATTCCCATTTAGCAGCGGCTAAATAGGTTTCATGTGAGGTTAGGGTAGGATAGAACTTTAAGACTTGCAGGGGTGACAAAGTGCGCTACAAGCAGGACAGGGAGTACTGCGACTCGTGCCTTCGGGCCTCAGGAAGATATGAGCTAGTGAAAAACTCCTTTAAGGGGGATATATATATATACACGGGTTCATATAAGCGACTACTATAAGGGCTATTAAGGGGGATACTAGGAGTTTAGACCATGGCTCATACGGGGGGCTTGGGGTTGGATGCTACCTAACAGGAGCATTCAGCAGCAATGAGGGTCGGGTACCCCCAGATAACCCCCATATACCACTTTAGGAAACCAAAACCTAAACCCTGTGTGCAAATTGTAGAAAATTTACGCACGGTGAACCTGACAGGCTTGATAGGCACCCCTGCCGCCAGAAATCTTAAACGCTGGCCCCCTGAACCCCCTAAACCCTAAACCCTAAAACCCCTGAACCACCCTAAACCCAAGCACCTAAACCCCTTAACCCGCAAATCGAGAAACCCTCAACCCTAGAATAACCTAAAATGCCCTGGAGCTCATACCCCAAAACATTCAAACGTTAAAGCACCCTACACTGTGAAACCCTACAGCCCTACTCCAACACATGAACCCAACAACTGCAGACCCTCAGACAATTCTAAGCCTCCGAGCCCTCAACTCTAAACCGGGATATTGGAAACTAAAATGGAAACTACTATTCAGAGTTTAGCGTTTAGGATTTAGGATTTAGGGGATAGGGGTTATGTAGGGGTAATATGGGTAATGGAGAAGAAAATGGAAGTTACTATTTAGTGTTTGGGGTTTATGTGGCCCTAAATACTTTATTCCTTGGGGATAATGGTACTATTGTAGACCAAGGTCTTGCAGGATTTTCAGTATCAACCCCTGTAAACCCTAAACCCTGAACCCTATAGTACTCTTGAAGCCCGGTGGCTGCATGAGTTCCCAGGGGCTTTCTCGTAGAGGCCCTGCGCGAGGCATTGAGAAACCGACTGGAATGGTTTTTTACTGGAACACGAGGGCCACTAGGGTTATAGGGCTAGCCTAAACCCTAAACCCTAGGTTTCAAGGTGTACGTTTTAGGAATTACGGCGTAGGGGACTATTACGTCTGCCTAGCTTGGCACAGGGTTAACATCTACTCTGTTCGGCCACCAGTGGGCTGTACATACTTACCTGCTGCTCTCTCAAACCACTTCGGCACATCCTTCTTCAGACTTAGGGTTTAGGCTTTAGGGTCTAGAAATTAGGTTCAGGGGCTACGTAAGCATGTTACGAAACATTGGTGTTATCAGACCTAGAAAGAGCAAAAACAACGGTTCTCCGCGCTGTTCACGTGTGCTTGAGCACCACAGATGCGTAGAAAGCGCGCAAAAAAACCAAGGGTGTCGACGTGGCCGCTTGCCTGCGCACAGTGTTCCAGCGAGGGCTCCAACAAGAAAGGAGCAGCCTGAATCCTTCCCGCCATTGGCCGCTGGGCCTGGGGGCTCGGGTTTTGACCCTGGAGCCTTCAAGACCGAATCCGCCCGCATCCCTGAAATCAATGGCCTGAGCGCGAACCCAAGCATGCTTGGCTGTCCGAGGACCCCGCGGCAGCTCGACACCTCTGCCAAAACCCTGGCAGGAGTGTGGAACCTGAACAACCCATCGTACCGTCATGCCACACGAAATTCCTTTCAAATCAAGGTGAAGCCTGAAAAATGACTGGCAGACATGGTAGGGAAGTCCTGACACCACAAGCAGCACTAAGAAGAATATGATCATGGCTAATCTTAACTGTAGACTTAACTAACAGAAGGAATTATACCAATGCCGGCCTTGAACATGGGAAAATAGCATCAACAGTAACAATGGTAAACAAGGTTATCCCATGTTTTGCTGAAGGTGTAGAGCTTCTTCTGTAACCCCGAGTATCCCATATGGTAGCATATCAAAGTGGCGGGCCCTGACAGACCCTACTTGGAGCTTCAGGGAAACTTAATAAGTAGGTTGATGATGGCTAGAAAGTATGCTTGCTACGTCCCCCTATAGGCATGTACGGGGATTACAGGGTCCATCTTGAGGAATGTTTGGGGATTATTTCAAGAAAGCTCCCGTGCGAGCCCTGCATAGCCTCAAAACACTAGGTGACTAAACCCTAACCACAAAACCTTAAACCGCTTCACACAGAACTTGGAGCTCTGAACTCTAAACCTGCAGACCTGTGACCTATACTGGGCTCCACATGAATCCATATTCTTGGGACGCCCAAAATGGTACCGCTAATTCTGGGAAGCCCTCATATACATACGTACATACGTACATACGTACATACGTACATACGTACATACGTACGTACGTACGTACATACGTACGTACGTACATACATACCTACGTACGTACGTACGTGCGTGCGTGCGTGCGTGCGTGCGTGCGTGCGTGCGTGCGTGCGTACGTGCGTGCGTGCGTA
>CAJNIZ010030258.1:45473-72235 GCA_905231905.1 Symbiodinium pilosum
GGGTTAGCATATATATATATATAGATACATACCATACAAATGTATGTACATGTACATGTATATGTGTACCAGGAATTTCAAAATCCAGGGGTCCCTTTTGGGGACCCCTACACCCTACACCCCAAACCCTGCACCTTTACAACAAGGAACACAATACATTGGAGCCATGGCCAGAGCCGCCCATGTACCGACAGGGTCCATGTAGGTAAAGGGTATAGGGTGAAGGATTTAGGGGGTTTAGGGTAGGGAAGGTATAGGGTATATACTTACAGCCCACAGAGGTTCCCATAGACTTACGTTAGGATCCACGTATATACCGTAATATACCATATAGATACATGGACCCTTTGGGCCCAGTTCACGGTCTAGCGACATCGCTCAACCCTAAACTCTATACCCTAAACCTGGCCCAGCGACTGCGGCATCCAGCAGACGTGCAACAGCTGCTGCCCAGCTATCGCCTAATCAATGAGGGTTTAGGGTTTAGGATTTAGGGTTAGGACTTGCTGGCGGCTGGCGGGTGAGGCAGAGCGCGTTGTGAGGGATGTAGGCTGGGAACCTAGAGAGCCGAGTAGCTTTAGCAAAGGGATACCCTTGCGATCCCAATAGCCCAAAGTAGGTGACGTTTACAGACTTTAGGACCCATAATGCAATATTTGTATACTTGGCTTCCTAGGGAGATTCGTTAAAATCGTACCAGCATGCCTGACCTGATGTACTGTCTGTTCCTTCACTACTTGGAGGGTCAGGGGGACTTAGTAAATGGGTTAATGATGGGGATACCTGGTATCGTCGTATTAAGGCTTCTAGGGGTTATTAACCTACTTACTAAGTTCCCCTGCCCCTAAACCCCAAACCCTTAAACCCCTAATGCCCGAAACCCCCTAAACCCTAACCGACCCTCCAAGTAAAGGGTCTTGGGCTCCTTGGGGATGAATGAAACAGTCTCCGCAAGGAGGGTGTTGGGGTTGGGTGGTCAACTGCAGGTTGAGGAGAAGGGCTTCAGGTTTAGGGTTTAGGGCTTAGTGTTTAGGGCTTAGGGTTGAGGATTTAGGGTTTAGGGTGAGGGGGTTTAGCTACCAGCGGGCAGTTACCGAGATTCTTCAGATGCGCGGGTCATGGTACAAGTAACAAGATCTATTTCAATCCGTACTGTGATAGGAACCCAGAAGTGGAACAGCAACTCATTGAGACCCCTTTTGCAATGCAACCTGTTTGGTGCCAAACTGACGCTCAGTGTCTGCATAAAGAGTGTTCAGTATACAGCAGGGGCTGAAGGCTACACGAGGCACCAGAGAATATTGCTCCCCGAAGTCGCCACATGGCAATATGCCATTTGCTTGACGGACATCACTAAGCACCACGTTGAACTTCTTGCAACACGACTCATGACGAGGCCTTATCCCTCTCCAAAAGGTTGAGGGTCTAAGTCATGGAGCAGGATGTACAGCTACGTGATACTATTGCTAGTTAGTCTTCATGGCTGTTCAGCTTTCTACACTACAGGACGGGATGCAAGGGTCCCACTTGAGCTGTTGCGCCGGGTAGTCTTCTGGACCGTACTAACTTTCTTCGAGCACCTCAATGTCCTTTTGACATCCGCAGTGGTTTCAGGGACATAGACAAAAGCTGATATCAAATCTGGTTAACTTGCCAGCTGAAACACCTGAATCCGCGAGCCTTGCAAACTAGACCCTCTTTGCAGCCCTAAATATCGTGCACTCACCAAGAGTAAGCCCTAAACCCTACACCCTATACAAAACACTACTAAACATCGATGTAAGGACCATGGAGAAAGCCCCCCCTTTTGTAAGACCCGAACCCCGAGCCCAGAACCTGAAGGCCACTGAAATCTCGTTACACCTCAAACCAATTTCCAAATACACACTGAACGCATTTTTTTCAACAATAAACGCTGAATCATGTATCTGTGATATCTGTGAACTTGCCTGCTGGTGCCAGTAGACGGAGGCGTCCGGTCGATCTGAGAAGTCGGGGGGGAAGTTGGGGGGGGGCTTCCGCGAGCTGAAGGTAAGCATAATAACAATAAGACTGAAACAATGGGAATACTAATGCTGATGCCCCTAAACCATAAACGCTACACCAGCAATAAAACTACGCTTATCATTAACGTATACAGCAGCTTAGAGCTGGTGATGCTCCCAAAGGAGTGAATTATCTGGAATATGCCAAAGGGGCTCCCATATACGTGCCTCGAGGCCAACGTATATAAACTCTCAACCCTAAAGCCCAAACGCTAAATCCCTAAATCCTAAAGCCTAAATCCAAAACCCTCAACTCTAAACCCTAGACTTTGACCGCCTGAGACTATAGAAGCAAATCCCGAGAGGCTTGAGAAATTCTGTGCACTGCGAACGTAGGCTCGAGCTTAGCCTGAGGGATCCAACTAGCCCAGGGTTTAGGGTTTAGGGTTTAGGGTTTAGGGTTCAGTGTAGGTAATGTTTACGATTTTATTTCTATACATGGATCCCTAGGGTAGAGTTGACATGTGGGGTTGAGTTCTGAAGCACTTCCTGGGTTTATGGTTTAGGAGTGGCTTAGGGCTTAGGGTTTAGATTTTAGGGTTAAGGATACGAGGTTTAGGATTTAGGTTTAGGATTTAGGGTTTAGGATTTAGGGTTTAGAGATTAATAAGGGTTTAGGGTTCAGGGGACCCACAAAATATATAGAATAATGCTCTTTTGACTTCTTGGTGGGTATGCTTGAATGATCTTTTGACTTAGTAAGTCTAGCTGTTTTCACATATCACCCTTATGATAAGCCCCAAAACTCCTGTTACTCAGCTTAGGACTGCAGCTCGGAGAGATCGGTTCGGTGTTTAGGCCCCCAAGCGCAAATAGTGACCACATGGAATAATGGTAGTTGTACTAAGGTTACCCCATGTTCCTGTCCTACAGGTCCTAACCTAACAAGCCCTAGGGCCTAAAGCCTAAACCCTAAAGCCATAAAGCCTAAAGCCCTAAAGCCTAAAACCTAAACCCTTGAGGTTTTCAGGTCTCTCAGTAGGTCTCATGCCTCTGGTGTACCAGCCAGCGGTCCACTCGGTAGAGAACGCCAAGCAACCTCGGCTTAGGGTTTCGGGTTTAGGCATCTGGAAGTTTCCATACATGTGGGTGTTTCGCAAAATTAGGATACCATTTTGGTACCCCTATATATTAAGTGCCGTAACATAATCTATAACCAAAAGGGGCCAAGTGTTTTGAGAATAACTCCTGTACGCAAGGACACCAGAAGTTCAGGAATGCACAGCCAAACAGACAAGAACATGGAAACATCAATGGAGACTACTGCAGGTTCCGGGGTTTAGGGGAGACGTGATATCTGATCTATATGGTAGTGTCCATAAACAGAAGGCATGAAAACTCCCCAAACGCAGCCTCCAATTTTTGAAAAATACCATGTAGACCAGTTTGGGATTTGCATTCAGGAGTACCTGCAACCCCAGCTACCTACTAATTAGCTGATTGCAGCCGGGGCAGCTCCCCCGGAGCTGGTGGGTGCTCCAGAGACAGGGGCTGGGTCCACTGTACCTGTGCAAGTGCGGTTTAGGATTTGGAGTTTAGGTTTTAGATTTTAGGGCTTAGGGTCCACTAAGATCCCTGATGGGTGACTTTAAGCCGAAGGGTCCATGTAGCTATATAATCCAAGCTTGGGCCCGAAAGTAATTACATGGTACTCCTTTGGGCCCTAAGAATAAAGGGTAAGGTAGCATCAAAACAAGCTCATGTTCTTCTTGATAGGGCGAATAGGGATCCGAACGAAAACAAGATCTCACACCGTCTTCCAACTCTGAAAGCTAACTCTGTTAAGAAAATACCCAGGGCTTAGCAGGGAATAGAGAGGATTCGTGTAGTAGTCTCTAAAGAATCCCAGTATCCCCACTAGTAGTCCCTATAACCCATTGACCCATACTAAGCACCAGGGAAAAGGTCAAGACTTGTGCGTTTAGAGCTTCCCTCAGTCAGGAGTCCATTACGGGCGCCACCAAGACTGCCAGAAAAGAGCACGTGTGTACTGGAAAATGCTCCTTTAAAACTGATAGCTGCGTGGGGGGAACCCTCAAAGCAAGCATAGGTTCCATCATATTCTTGCCATGCCCCCCTGTCCAAATAGCGTGACACTGACACTGACACCTCACCACAGCATGTAACTGCTCAAGACCATGAAGCGTTGAGACATGGGAGTTTGCACAAGCAGGGGTCCGTTTTCGGCGGTTCCCGTAATTAGCCCCCAATTATGGAAACACCCACATACACATAACCATCCTGTTGAAAAGCAGACATGACCTGTGTGCTGCTGGGCTTCTCGTGGAGCGGTCTTTTTACTTGCGCCGCCGGCACAGAGCGGAATTTCACAGGAGTGCGGGAGGTCCAGGATTTGGTTTGCCCTCACCCCCAAACTAACTGAACCCCCCTAACCCTAAACCCTTAACCCCCCTAAACCCTGAACCCAAAAATCTTATACGCCGCCGTCAACAACTAGCTCATGAGCCTGGCGACCTGCTGAGAAGAGTTCGAGGGACCAGCCACTATGACATGCAGCACCCTACACCCTAAAACCTGGACACTCAACTGTATTAGGGTAGTTTTGGGGGCCATATGAAAGATTATTTATTGCGACGCTGTAAGGCATAGAGATGGATTCAGGGCAGTAAACATCAAACATACTAATCTTGAAGTCTACCCCGTATAGGGGCAAGAGAGGTGTAGAGTCTCCCAGGGTGGAAGAATATAGGGTCATTTCTAGAAACGCCATAGGCCCCAAACCTGAAAACTCAACTACATTCTACTATACGGATTGCAAGCCAAGTGTAGGAGTTTCCCTGCTTGCCACATAGGGGTCGTTTTGAGAAATAGACTAGCCTCACTACTAATCCTGGTACACTACGCACCAAAGTCCTAAACGTTCTGAATTGCAATCAGGTTGCTAAGTCGTAGCCCAGTAGCCCAGCCAAAGCGCTGCCTCGAACCTGTATTCAGTTCATACTGTCCCCGGCACATGGGTGAAATCCGTTAGCGGCCTGTATTTGAATAGTAACCCCAAAAGGAACCCGTCTCCCATCAATTAGAGTAAATAAACATGTAAGATCTAGCCAAGTTAGAGTAATCAGTCGAAACAGACATGAAGTACAGTTAACCAGAGGTATATGAGGTCTATGTCTACAACGAGAAATTATCAGATTTTGTTCAGGCTGCTTCGTCCCAGCTGCGGGCTTTTCGTGTGGGAGACTTGCATGAAGAGTCTAGGTGTTCATAGGGAGATTTGAAGTCGTGATACAGCCTTCTATAAGGATTTGAAGCAATGATGCAGTGCGAGTGGTCATGTTGAGCACAGCCCTACACAGGACAAGCACTTGTTTAATCAAGTTCAGTCTCCTGTTCTACGCATTCTCACTTTGCTTCAGGCAGCAGTTTTCTGCGGTTAAGGGGTTAAAGGTCTATAGTCCCCATTAAGTAGATAGAATATGGAATTTACCAATATTATAAGAAGATCCCCATAAACCCCATATCGTATCTACTTAAGGGGGACTATGAGGTTTAGGATGGAGCGGCCCCTTCAATTGTGATTATGCGGCATCTCCAGGATGTGTGGTGTACGGAGGCTCAGGCAATACCATTCTGGAATACTGGGCGAATGGAAAATAACATGGAAACCCCACGTCCCTTTAAAGGGATAGATAGGGTTATATAGGGGTATATATTGGGGTTGTAATTATGATAACGGGAAATTGAATGGAAACTACTATTTAGGGTTTAGGGCGGTTAAGGGTATTCAAATCCAGGGAGCCCGATTTCTCAAAAGGAAACTGCTTTAAATCATATCCGAAATCATGGTGTTGTTCAAGGTATGGTCCTTAACCCTAAGCCCTACCATTCAAAGTATATCCTGGGGCCCTAAACCCTACAGCCCATGATTTAGGTATAGCCATAGCATTTAGAGCATACTTGGAGGGTCAAGGGGACTTAGTAAGTAGGTTCCTAACCCCTATAACCCATGTAGTAACCCAAATTATCCCCATTATTGACCCATTTGCTAAATCCCATGACCCTCCAAGTACTCTTTCCTTCAGGGGTATTGGACTCTCTGGGTGCAGATGGCTGAGGCAGGAGCCGGCAGGTCTTCGCCGTGCTCCAGCGCCTGTCAGCAGAAGGTATTTAGGGGGTTTAGGGTTTAACGGTTTAGGGCTTAGGGTTGAGGGGGGAATCGGTTGCTGACTGGTTCCTTACTGGCATGCCGTGATTTTGGATTCCTTCTTGAGTATGTCAGAATCAATAACCTTATATTCAACCATGACGTAGCGAGTAAGGGGCATAAAAAGTGATGTACGATGGAGCCGTCAACAGCCGCAAGCAGTAACAGTGGCAGCCATGAGGACAGCAACCCACGGAACATAATGTTCGTCTTGTGCGAGACTATATATACCTGATAGAAAGATACAATCTGACGCCTTCCTGAAACTATATGATCCTCAACTAAAATACTACATAACCCCGACATAATATTACGTTAATACATAACCCCAGCTTCCATTTTCCATTTGTTTCTCCACTGCAAATGATACAAGGTTTTGCTCATAAATACGGTTCAAGGCATGTTCCTTAAGTGCGGGTTCTCTCGATTGGGCTTTCCTGCTGGGCAGACCACTGATTACTGAACTCCCGTATCTTCAGAATTCTACAAGGGACACTTCAAGCCATTCATGACCTTCCTGTACTTAACTACCATGATTCCCAGGGTATAAGGTACTTACAGTCATACAGGATCTCAAGCATCAGTTCTAGGACTTCGGACTAGGGCTCCAATAGATGGACCCTATCAAGTCGGGGGTCCTCGCCCAGGATGCACAAAACCCTAAGGGTCCAAGGACCCAAATAATAGGGTCTTAGGGCCCCAATACCATTCATATTATAGTATTTGGGACCTAAAACCCTATTATTTGGGTCCTTGACCCCAAGACCTGAAGACCAAATCCTTACGACAGTAAACTTGAGGTGAACCCCGCAGCCTGTAATGGTGGTATACTTTGGGTACTGCCCCCCCCAGTAACAGTCTATATTAGGGGTCCTATTATAAGGGCTATATATAACCATATTATAGTTATTATCCAACTGTTACTGAGTGGGGGCAGTACCCAAGGTATAATAGACATTAAAAAGGACCATAACATAATCCTTACTATCCTTTGTAGTCGCTATTACTGGGTGGGGGGTCCGCCTGAAGTAAACCCAAAGCCTAAGACCTCAACCCTCAACCCCAAGCCTCACTTTCCAAATCGACATCCTACGTACAAAGTTGTCAGAACCGACAGTTACTAATTACCAAACCCTCCTGACACAACTTACGGGAAACGATCCTAAACTCTGAGCCCCCTCAACCAATACCCCCTAAATCCCTAACCAGTCAAATCCTAAACCCTCCTAAGCGCTGAACATCATAACAATAAAACACCAAACACATATATTCAGGTATATACAGATATACACGCATATATATATATAGAGATATATGTATATACCCGGAATGTCCCAGCTTCTTTGGTATTCATTTTTGATTGGATGTTGAATGTGGTTCTTCGTTACTCCCAACGTGAACCAAAACATGCTAAAAGCGCCTAAACTAGCCTAGACCGAAAGGCTAAGCCCTAAGCCCCTACCGAACCCTCAAGCGTAAAAAAATGAACCCAACAGCTACGTCCAGGACAGTCCTCTGTGTATGTATGTACATATAATACATATATGTACAATACCTTTGTTCCTGTATGAGTGTGTATCTATCTCTCTCTCTCTCTCTCTTAAACGGACCTTCGGGCCTCCCAGCTAATCCCCTCATACCTGTATTAAACACCCCCGGCACCCGCTACCAACATTGCATATTCCGGATCAGAGACCTCGTATACTCAGGGACATCTTGAACAGTAGGGGAGGAGTAAGGTTAAAATCCCAAACTCTAATCCCTACACCCTAATGCCCAACCCTTGTTCCCTAAACTCCAAAACCAAATCTCTGCACAAGAAACCCAAATCCCTAAACTCCAAACCCTAAGCCCTAAACCATTACTGAACCCTCAACCCCAATCCCTAGACCCTAAACCCGCATCCCTTACCCCTAAACCCCAACCCCTAAACCCCGATCCCCAATCCATACTCCAATCCCTAAACCCTAATCCCTAAATCCCAAACCCTAAACCCTCATCCCTAAACCCTAATCCCCAAACCCTAATCCCTAAATGTGGCAATATTCTGACAACCAGCCGCCTCCGGCCGGAGCAAGCTTTGGGGCTCCAATCGCTGAGCCTCCCTTGCAACCTGATATGGGGTCCCTATTCCGAGGGTGTCGGGTAGGTTGGGGAGGGTTTCAGGGTTTAGGGATGAGGGTTTACATACAGGGTTTAGGATTTAGGGAGTAGGGTTTAGGGATTAAGGATTACAGGGTTTGGGGTTCAGGCTTTTTGGACGAGAGTTTCGAGTATGTTGGAAAATATACGGGCTGTAGGCATATACGGGTATGGAGGGGTATGTAGGCGCACATGCGAATGCTGTGGGAGTTTTGGGGTTCTGCGGTAGTTAGTATATACGGTTTAGAGGAGTATACAGGCGCACATGAGTATATGAAGGGTACATGGGCTAAAGGGGTACGCAGGTTTGCTAGGGGTTATAGGAGCTACATACGGGCATTAGGGATTCCCGAGAAGTCCTTGTAATACCCAACATATCTCGATATTTGATTCATATACTTTCCGAAGCCTATACCACTACTAGGGGTCCTCCTGTTGATGCTAAAAATGCTGCACGACCTTAGTAGACTACAGTAGCATTATTCCCATCTTTCCGGGTACCTAGGGTCATGCCTGATTGTTAGTATCCACCGTCGTTTTGCTGTTGAAGGTTTCCTAGAAATGTGTAGGACGTAGTTTCTACACAAAGCGTTGAGGGTTGGGGTTTAGGGGTTCAGGGGGTTCGGGGTTGGGGTTCAGGGTTTAGGCTTTAGGCTTTGAGGCTTTGGTCGAGTCTAAATGGATTGCAGCAGTCGATTATGGACTTACGCGGATTGTGTGGGGATGTATGATGTTATGGGGTTTTCTGGGTTATATGATGGTTTCTACTGTGAATCTCCGAGGTCATGTGTGGACTGCTTCAGGCTCAGAGAAATGTCTAAGTATCAGGGAACACTGAGGGAACGCAGAGGGAAGTATGGGGTCTGGGAGGTCAAACCTTTACGGAATCACGCAGCAAGTCCCTCCCAAAACAATTCTACTATAGGAGCCGAAAAAATGACAATACAATTTCAAGGTTTATTTGAGGTACTTAATTTAACAAGCATCAAGGCCTAGAATGTTTGTAGTTGCTTAGGCTTTCTGTGGCGGCAAGTTAGCTTGAGCTTCTCGCCTGCTACGGGCAGAAATGGTCGACAGGCCAATCACTGCACGACGGACCAATTCCGAGTTTCGCCAATCCAGTCCTTGACGCAGCAGCTTTTTGCTGAAAGTGTTTTTGGTGGCAGCCGACGGTCCAGTGTAGATCGCACTGCCGTTTTCATCAGCATTTGGCCGCAGGATGGCTTCGAGGAAGGAGTAGCGTCCAGCGTGCCTGGTGACGTGATTCTTGGTCTTGACCTTGCCGTTTTCATCAGCATGAGGCCTGCCCTTCTGAGTCTTGCATCTGGCCCTCATTGACTTCTGTCCATGCAGATGCTTCCCGGCTGGCTCAAGCCTTTGTCTGACGACGTTTCAGATTTATCGCAAAGGCGCTGCTCAATATGTTTTGAACCCGTCTTCATCCTGAATCCTAAGCCATTAATACCTAAACCTTAAACTTAAACCCTTTGGGCTATTGGAATTGGGGTCGATGTGACTGTTAGAGGCTGAAAGCTGGAGAGAAAGCTCCGCTGGCGCTTCCCTAGGACTTTGCTAGAATGACACTTCCAAAGCTATGACACCGTTTAGGCTTTAGGGTTTAAGGGTTAGGGCTGAGGGTAGGCCTTTTGCTAGAATGACCCTCCCCAAAGCTAACGCAGACTACTGTCCTTCTGATCGAGGGATCTATGGGCTTTCGTGTTAGTTCAGCCTCAGCCGGTCTGGGGAGGTTGACCCCTGCGACATGGCTTGGGAGTTCCTCTAAAATCCTCTAAATGAACCATAGTCTAAACTCCTGGTATCCTCCTTCATAACCCTTATGGTAGTCCCCTATATAATCCCCTACATAACCCCCTTGAAGGAGTTTAGACTATAGCTCAAATGGGGAAGGACGGGGAACTCAAGGGATCCGTGGGATGCGTAGGGATTACCATGGAATTATGAAGGTTCCTTATGAAACCACTTGCCTTTTAGGGACAGCCATTCCCTAAACCCTAAACCCTAAACCCGAAACGGCTGCGCAGTCATGGGGCCGAAGCATACAAGCAATCCGGGTCGATATCTACAAGTGACTTCGAAGAGACAGAGGTTTTTCAAAGGCCCCAAATTCTGAAAAACATTGAGGGGTACCAAAATGGGACCCTTATTCTAGGAACTACCCTCAACCCGAAATAGTAGCTTCCGTTTTCTTGTCCATTATTCCTACCTAACCCCTATATACTAAAATCCAAGCACCACTCCAGCGAGAAAACCCAAGCATGAACTCTAGGCCTCAAAACTTCACCTTTCAACCTTACCTTGGACATTACCTTAAACCCTTCACCCCTTGCAAAGACTGAAGGCTTTCGGGTTATGGTCCCCCTTAAGTAGGTAAAATCTGGGGTAAATGGGGACCTTTTAAACATACCCAAAGCCATATTCTATCTAAAGGGGACTATAAGGGTTCAGGTCGATCTTCAGATCTTGATTTCTCGTCCATTCGATGGCATTTCAAGATATGAAGTTTCCCGAAGCATTACCCGGACCGCAGATCCACTTGACGGTATCTACCATCAAATCCGGCCCCAAACCCTACAAAAGTCACTGTGTGCTCCCTACACCTGAAACCCTACATCATAAAGCCCATTATACTTGTAGCCAACAAGGAGGCTGTAAACCCCGACAGATTTAGTCCCGGTACACTCTCAACCGTCATCCGGTCCTAAACCCTGGATCTCTGAAAACCTTTATGTATATATGCGCATATGCATATGTGTCTATAGATGTACACATATATGACATGTCTTCTGTATGTCTATATGTATGTGTACTCTGTATATATATATATACAGGTACATACACATATACATGAGTGCTCACATCTATAAATCTATTTATACCTTCATGTACATGTATGCTGTTGCGGACGGATATCCCTATAGCCCCCTTCCCGTTTGCCTCCCGCAGGGCTGAACCTAGGCTCCGGGGTGTCACTTCTGCTGCAGGCAAAGCCTGGCGCCAAGCACATAAGGGCCCAAAAATCATTCTACCCTAAGCCCTACACCCTACACCCTGAACCCAAATAGGGATTTGGGTTAGGGATTCGGGTTGAGGATAACAAAAGGGAGTTGTGCTACTACAGTATACTGGAGCTGAGATGGTCCCCCTGGCATCGTACAGTTGTCCCTTCTTGGACTTCCATGTTAGCTTGAGGGAGTGTATCTTCTGATAGCTGTACCTTACACCTTCGCATGCACTGCAATCTTGGCTTGAACCCACAGGCCCTTAACTCTCGTTTGTTAGGCCTCCTAGACCTTAAGCCCCGGCCTGTCAGAACCCATATAATGTGAAGGTCATTGCTTAGGCTAGGGTTTGTCCAACGCAAGTCCATCATCAACAACACTTGGGGACCCTGAACCCTAAACCCCATCTGGTACTATTCCCTAAATAAAAGAGCCGCAATATAGACCCCAAAATACCATAATCCTGTTTTATGGGGATCCCCAAAAAAGGTACCCCTAATTTTGGGGAACCCCCATCTGTGTAAGTAGGAAACCAGGAAGCCATTTGACTTGTGGTCCACTTCTGACCTACGACCCTTGTCATGACCATGCACGCAACATACCCTGAACCCTCAACACCTTGCACTCTAATCCCTGAGCCTACCAAGAACCCCACAAGCCCTGGACCCTGAACCCCAAACCCTAAACCCTCCCCGCTGAACTCTAATGCCTACACCCCCAAGCACCGATCCCTAAACCCTAATCCCCTAAACCCTCCGCCCCACCCTTTCTCGGCGCCTCCCACCGCCCGACCCATCGCTCTGCAGAGAAGCGGAGGGGTGGCCTTCACAGGGCTTCGGGTTTTTCAGGGTTTTTGGGCTTTAGGGATTAGGGTTTGGGGTTTGGGATTTAGGGATGAGCATTTGGTGGTTTAAGGATTGGGGTTTAGGGTTTTAGAGTTTCTGGTTTAGGATTTTGACTTTACTTTAGCTGTTGAATGTGGGGCCTTTTAGCTTCAACTGAAAAGAGTGTCAGGGTGTCGTATATCATAGTCCTATAAGGACTATAGGGGACTATTGGTAATGATATGGGCTGCCTTTCCGGGCTTGGAATTTGGGTTAGGATTCTTACGAAGAATCCGCACAAAATACTGCCTTGGAGGGATTAGGCAGGGATTAGGAAGCAAAACCGCTTGCTATAGGCTTTACCGTGAATATCAGAAGTGCTAACGGCCAGGGTTTACCGGAACGACTGCAGCAAACTGCCGAGTTCGGAGTTTGACCATTCACTCTTTAGCCCGAACACTCGGTTGAAGCCTATCGAAAGGAACAGGGATATGAAAGATGTTGCCACAGGAGCGAACAAAGTCATAGTTGAATGCCACAAATGCATAGAGTGGAGATGATTGGGATGCTGTTAAGAAACTTTAGCTAAGTTACCAGTACAATTAGGAAACCATCGTACTTGCCTGTGCCATAGTATGATAACTTACTTGAAGTTCCTTGACATCAACCCAGTGTGCCTTCAGTCCGTTCAACCGAGGCATGCCATGCCAGGACGTGAGAACACAACAATTAGGGTTTAAGGGTTTAGGGGGCTTAGGGTCTAGGGTTCAAGGGTTTAGGGTTTTAGGATTTAGGGTTTATTTCCCGTTATTTTAGGTTCCTTTCGGACTTTCAATGCCTGCCTTTGGATTTGGGTTTGAGGTCTACGTACTTAGCCCCCGATGCCCTAGGAAGAAAAAAGGTCGGCATCTACAGAAAATCATACCCGAATAAAAACCGACGATCCCTGACCTAAACCTTCAACTCTGAGCCCTAAAAAGAGAGCCAGTTCAGAAACCGAGGAGCTTCTGCATATAGTCCCTGTGAATCCTGAAGGGCGGGGCCTACATTCCCAAACAAGCCCCCTACGAACCTAACCCCTGTAAGGGTACACTACCTGCCAGAACCTCCCACGGAGCAACCCGAGGCCCTAAACCCTAAGCTCTTAACCCGAAGCCCTAACCCCTATGCCCGCCCCTATGCCCTAGACCCCAAACTCTAAAACCAAAGCCCTAAACCCTAAGCCCCAAACCCTGAACAGAAACCCTTCAACTGGATGTCGCCTCTCATCTGGGCGCAAGAGATCCAACTGTCCCCGGAGAGCATCGACACTGCGAGGCGGTTGGCAGCTTTTGCGAGTTTAGGGTTCAGGCTTCAAGGCTTTAGGGTGTCGATTTCAGTGCTTAGGGTCTAGGCTTTATGGTTTCAGTTTTAGGCTTTAGGGTTGAGGCTTTAGGGTTTAGGTTTTAAGGTTTATGCTTTAGAGCTTTACTCCCCATACCAGAATCCCCTAAAACTACACCCCTGAACGCTTGAAGAATGTGCATTGGGGGCTTCAGGCATGTGAAGTTCAGCACCAGCCAAGAGCCTCCAGGTACCCAAATGCCCCCCACATAGAGACTACCTAAACCCTGAACCCTTACGGGGCCTTGGAATGCACTAAGGTCATGATGCAGGGGCTTCGGGGATTGGAGGTTCCTGCCTGGAGGGTGAGGGGGGCTTGGTAAGTAGGTTCATAGTGGACAAGAAAATGGAAACTACCATAGGATAGCGGGACTTGTTAAGTAGGATAATGATAAGGTAGCAAGGCTCATTATCTATGGCCATCGGGGTGACAAGCATTAGGGACTTAGCAAATAGGTTTAAAACGATGGGGACCACTGTACGGCTTATAAGATTTACAAGTATATACTTATTAGTCCCCTGATCCGCCAAGCACACCAAACCCCTAAACCCTAAGCCCTAAACAAAAGCAGTCCCAAACCTGCAGATTTCAAAGGCTGCACGGCTCTAGGGTTTAGGGTGTCCTTTCTAAACGCCGGAAGGTGGATACAACAAAAGATGTCTCTGAAAATTAGGAGTCCGTCTTTTGGGGGGCCTGCGCCATAGTATGGATTATCGCAGGCTTTGCTCTATCTTGCGTCCCTGTATCTAATTTAGGGAACTCCTAAATCTGCTGTGCAGAGCTCGATGTACCAGCCAAGGAGAACATCTAGTGGTTAGCTATTTAGGGTTTAGGGGTTTGTGCCATATGGTAACGACTTTCCTTGTCAGTGTTCTTTGTCAGAATATCAACTTGGTGCGACCCCACTGGCCCATAGGGCCCACGTAGCTATAATTATACCGTAGCTATAATTATACCGTAATATACTTGAGCCCCGAAATAGGTAAATGGGGGGTTGGCCTAAATTACTGTTCCCCCCAAAAAAACATAGGAGCACCATTATAAAGACCCATAGTATATTGCTCTTGAACAAATCCTGGGATCCCGTGTACATGAGCCCCATGCCACCCCATCTCCTTTCTCAAGCCTCTGTCGGACCAACTATGGAGGGGAGTGTCCAATCAGGGGAGCTTCTCTATGGGATATAGAAGGGCTGAAAGGGGCCATGGGAGTTTGTTATACAAGGGGCTTACGTAAGGGGCAACTGCCCTCCTGCGACTAGCTTTTTTCTCTTGCTTCAACGGGAAGGATCCCATATAACCCCGGCATGCTCCACGTTAAACACTCACATTCATGCTTTCGTTTCTTACTGATACGCACACAACCGCTAACCCCTAGGCCCTAAACCTTACAGCAAGTACCTTTGCAAACCCACCTTGAACGGGAGGACGCTGGTCGTGCCGCCGAATCCTCCACAACAAGACTAAGGTGAGATGAGTGCCTGCGAGGTTTTTCAAAACATGTCATACAACCAGAATTCTGGATCTCAACAGCGGGTAACATAATAGCCCTGAATCCATGAAAACAGTCTACAAGGCCATTGTCCTACGTAACCTTCCCCCCTAAGGCTACCCCCAGATAACCCCAGCTTCCATTCAATTGTCCATCTCCTTGTCCAGGTGATTTTCCGTTGTTGGGTATATAGTCCCCCTTAAGTAGATAGAATATGGCTTTGGGTAGAATGATACTAAGATCCCCATATACCCCATATTCTATCTACTTAAGGGGGACTATACTTTGGGGCCTTAGGCAATATCATCTAGGCTCCAGGACGGAATATGAAAGGTGGTTCGGGCAGGATCATCCTTAAGTAGGTTTAGGATTCAAGGCTTAATGCTTGGGGAGTTCTAGATAAGCTTTCATGTCCCTATTTATCCCTTCATGCTCCGTGCTCTACAGTCCGCATTAAACCCTTTTTGTGATTCCACTCTAAACCCTACAACCTGAACCCGAAACCCACGAATCTGCCGGAGGAAAAGTTCTGATAGGTGGCTGGGCATGCAAATCATGCATGAGCTACAGTCAACCTTGGTGCAAGCTGCCGTACGCCATGGACATAGAATTGTTTAGAGCATGTCTTCAAGACTAGACTGCCAAATGCCCATAAACAAAGCCAAAACCCACCCGAACAGATACGCTCGTCAAATTTAGCGTGGGATCTTATACACACTCACCAGAACTACAGTACAATAAAGCTCTTCCTCAGAGTGCTCAGAAGATGACACAAAGGCACCGTACTTCAAACAAACCCTACACTCCAACCCCGATTTCTAACAGACCCTCATCACCCCGTACCATCCACTTCTGTGCAATGAACTTATTAGGAATTTCTCAAAATAAGGCCGCCCTGCAAAAGGCGTAAATCATATCGGGGTTCTGAAGGTTCGCTTCAATAAAGATCTGCGCAAGATTTCCCAAACAACTCATGTAAAAAAACGGAACCCTAGACCCCGCAAAGGACCCTTTCATGCCTGTATGACCCCCGTGCCCATTAAGACAAAAGTTTGGAAGGGGGCCCATCTTTCATCTACTTTCTTCAATCCCCTACATTGCCACCACCCCACCACCCCCAAAAAAAACACGCCCAGCATGATACAACTGTACAGTGGAGGAATATTGAGAAGAATATTTGCGATGTAGCAGGGCATGACTTGGAGAGTCATGGGGACTTAGTAAATGGGTTAATCATGGGGATAATTAGGCCTGTTATATGGCTTATAGGTTTTCTTAACCTACTTACTAAGTCCCCATGACCCTCCAACCCTAACCCCTAAACCCTAAACCCTAAAACCCTCCAAGTAAGGAGGGGCCTATTCCGACCCTGAGCTGCCTCTGGCTGCAGAGCCAGGAACCGCAGCGATGGCGGCCCGGCGAGCAGCGAAGTGTCAGCTACATCCTCGGAAAAAATGGAGGGGTGGGGGGGGTATTTAGAGTTTAGGGTTTTGGGGGGAGCAGGTGGGGGGGGTTAGGGTTGAGGATTTAGGTGTAATGCAGGGGCCTACATAACTATCAACTTTGCATTGAGGTCTATGAACTACCCTAGACCATCCTAATACCTGACTAAATAAATGGTTAGTAGGGAATGAGGGCAGTAGTGGAGACAACTGTGACGGAATGTATAGGCACCATTGCAAGGATCCTCTCCAGTCCTTACTAACTGCGTAGCAGGACAGGGGGAATGGATGAAGAGGATCCTAAACCCTTAATCCTAAACCCTAGTTCTTGTGCAGGTGCTGCTTCTATAAGACTGCTTCTATGGCTTTCTGCTGAGCACCAACTTCTCAAACGAGCGGCGCGGATTAGGGTCTAGGGTTTCTGCACATCTCTGGCTGAACTATACGGACTTTGAAGCCTGAATCAAGGCAAATGTTGGTAGAATCCTGAACGTAAACCACTATTTGGTGTGAGCTTGCGTGAGGTCTCACACTTCGCCTGGCAACATAATTACCCCAGACTGTAACATCCTTATCGGCAATTTTGCTCAACAAGTTCTACCTGAGAAGCACCTGAAAGCTATTCCGTCACATGTGCTATGCAGGAGTCTGTCACAGGTCCACCAGAGTGCAGCAGGAGCTGATCCGGAGCCCATCCCGACCTTAGCCGGGGATCTCTGAACAAGGAAACCCAACCCGAAATCCCAAACGCTAAAAGCTTCATTATAAAATCCTCATTCAGATGCTTTCAGAAAGCAGAGTCAAACCAATTTTTGGGGAGCCTGAGCCCCAGGCCCAAAATCCTCAATGGTAGATTTCCTGTATTACCTCGATGGGGACCCTCATGATCCTTGCCAGAACCGCTGGGACCATTCCAAGTTACCAGGGTAGGGCAGCTCCCAGGAGATCACTGGTGGGACTGTATGTCTCTGCAAGCCCTAAGGGTCCAAGGACCCAAATAACAGGGTCTTAGGGCCTACCATTCACATTATAGTATTGGGGCCCTAAAACTCTATTATTTGGGTCCTTGGACCCTTAGGGAAAGAGTCCTAAACCCTAAACTCGTAGAAAGAAGCTTGCTTGAGGATTGACAGCATAGAGCTACAGCCGCAGTCTTGCGAAGAGCCGAAAGTAGGTAATGTGTACAGACTTTGACCCATTGCATTCATTATTTATACTACCTCTAGGGGAAGATGCAGGAAAGCAGGCAGAATACTCAAGCGCAGGAGTGCGCGGGGGAGAAATAAACTTGATTTACTTACTGGATCTTAGTAAGGAAGAATGGAATGTGATCCCTATAAAAAGGCTATATAAGGTATTCCCATATTCCCTTGAAAGAGCCCGTAAGTTTATTCAAAGAAGATGCTCACCAAGATATGATCGTTTCTCTAAATAGGGAAACTCGTAATACTGACCTCAATATACTATTCGCCTTTTTATGGGGACGCCCCCAGACAAAAAGGTAAACCCAATTTCGGAAACTCCCCATATATATTCCCGACACGGGTATGCACCACGTGACGCCGAGGACCTCCAGGTGACCAAAAAAGGACAGAACCACCCTCCCCCCATCCAAAGATGGACTATCCCCTAAATCCTGAACCCTAAACTTTGCTATGGCCAAAAGCTTTAGAGATCACATTTTAAACTCTAACCTGTAATCCCCAAGTCCCAAAAGCTAAACCCCGAATCCTAAGCCCTTGGCTCAAAAAACCTTAAACTCAAAAGCCTGAGCATTGAATCCTGCCCGACTTAGGCCTTAGAGTTTGGCGTATAGTGGTGAGGGTTGAGGGCCTTTGCCCTGAACCCCAGAATTCTAGATCATACCGGGTTTGGGGCTATTTTCCACCCATCAAGCCCAAACCTAACCACCCTAAGCGAGAAAACGTTAAGCCAACATCCTATAGGCCCCACCCTAGACCCTCAACCCTGACCCTGAACCCCTAAACTCTCAACCCCAAGAAAACTTGAACCCCCCAACCACATAAACCCCTTCAAAGACCCAATGTCCATGTAATTGTCCATGTTCTGTTCTGGTGGTTTCTCCATCATTCTACTTAGTTAGCCGGTTTAACACCCTAAACCCAAGAATCCCAAACCTTTACCCTGAACCCTCTTTGGTAGTTGGTCAAAACTCTACACCTTAAGCCTGAACCCTCTTTGGTAATGGATCAAAAACCCTCTTTGGTGCTTGATCAAACCCCTGTTCCCAGAATGGCCATAATGCAAAGCATTTCCCCCATATGTTTTTCCTGATAGACCTTTAGGATCCCTGAGGTTTTTAGGGTTTAGGTTCCCCAAAGCATCTTCAGATCAAGCCCCATATGAGCCATAGTCTAAACTTCTAATATCCCTAGTAATTAATAACCCTATAATGCTCCCCTATACGGTCCAGTCTATAACCCCCCTTTAAGGAATTTAAACTATAGCTCTTGTGACCCTCTTCACAGAGAAGACACCTGAGTCATGGACCCCTCGCCCCAGAGCCCCCGCGAACTAAGAGCTGCTGCAAGGCCGGGGAGGATGCCATCGTCGGCCTGCAAACATCAAATGCTGGGATTCACCAGTAGTATTAGCGTTTAGGCTTTGTTGTAAGTACTGCTACTGTTACTATGACTTTTGCTATTGCTCTGGTTCTTATTACTGGCCAGAATGTTGAAGGTTCAGAGGGTCTCGATACTGCGTTCCAAGCGTTTGGGGACGTCTGATGTGCGGTAGAGTTGATGAACGCTTTTGCAAGAGGCCTGCTAATTGAGCATCAGCTCGAGATGTTCATTGGTACTTACAGAGCCCAATTTCCCTGGACCGAGACATATACCCTGAATGATATTAGGATCGCTAACATGATTCCGGGTACTGTCTAGAAAAGGTGCATTGGGCTCCCCGGCGATGGAGAACATTGCAATGTCTTGCAATGGCTGTTGCATTACCCGGCTCTGACTGCAGTCGTGTCCACAATGTATCTTAACCTGAGGCAAGGATATTGCGTACCAGCAACCATGACTGACTGAGGGCGTGCGATTGCCAAGGTCTGTACACAAGCGATTTAGCAGCCAGCAGGTTGAGGGCTTGCAGCTTCGCGTTTAGGGGTGAGCAAGGACTTGCTGCAGCCCAGGTCCATCCCTGTATTCACAAGCCTTTGTGGCCTGCAGAAATAACTGCGATCCGCCACCCTCAACCCCACAACTATATCAAGCCCCCACAACCACTCCCCCATCCGCGCCGGCGCCGGCCAACTATGGCGTAGTTCAGCAGCGGCAGCCGCTGCAGTTACCTCTGCTATGTGACCTTAGGACTGGGCAAAAGCACAAGCACAACGATTCCGGTTTTGAGGAAACGGGCTATGCCCTGGGGCAGGTTCCACAAGAAACACCGTGCAGACACATGAGTAACCACTTCACCAGCTACTGCCGAAAACTGCAACATCTGATTCAGCCAGGGGTTTTGTAAGACATATGGTCTATAGTCTAAACTCCAAAAATCACCCTTCAAAAGCCCTATAAAACCCCTGTGTATAATCCCCCATATATCCTTCTGTAAGGAGTTTAGACTATAGCTCATGTACCTGCCTCAAAGTTCTGAGAAGGCAGCCCTTGCAAAGACAGGGACAAGATGCGTTTTATCAGGGGGCTCAAAGGGTGGGTTGAAGGTAGGGGGTTAAAGGATCAAGGGTTTAGGGTTTAGGGTTTAGGTTTCTATATTGGGGCTTGTTTCCTACACTAGGGTGTACGGTTTATTTGCAAGAAATCAGCCTGGAAGTAGCAAGCAATGAGGTACATGCTTCCTCCGCATCTGTTTGTGTTGTCTACACACACCAAGCAACTTATGTTGAGAACGTGGTATACTTGAAATTCAGGAGTCTTGTCTTGTGGGCTCCATGTTGTTGAAGATCCCACTAGTTCGAACGGCATGAGACACATGCGGCCCTTTAGGTCGTTTTCACAAACAGGGGACCACCATAAAGACCCTAAAATGATACGTAAAGCCTCTTATGTATACCCGCAACCAGGAACTCTTTGTTTTTGGAAACCTCCATTTTTGCGCAAACACAAATCCAAGAGCAAGTGCAGGCTCGGACCTTTTCCCCAAGGCTCTGGCCACTTTGAGCGTCTTTGTGCCGGTTCAACCCGAAGCCTGAAACCCCCAACAACCTATATAACCTACAAAATTGCGTCTGAAACGCAACAGACTACACCGAAGACTGCAACCCTAAATCCTAAACCCTAATACCTTAAACCCTTTACTCCGCCTTCTCTCGCTTGGGGCTCTGTGGTGCCTTGCAACACCGGCGAAGCATCATCAGGAGCAGCACTGTCAAGGGCACCCAGCCGTAAATCACCACCAATAAAGCAGTCGACACACCTTGATCGGTTTAGGGCTTAAGGCTGGGGAGTTAAGGTTTGCAGTTTAGGGGCGTTAGCAAACTATGGTAGAATGTTCTAGGTGAGATATTGCAAGCTGGTCACGAGTGGTGTTTAGGCCTGTAAAGGTAGTGCACAGCGGGGTTGTAGAAAGTATGACATCAGCCCACCTAGAACTGGCTGTAGTAGGGTTTGAGGGATGTGGGTTTATAGTTCTTCCAAGCGCTCTTGTTGGGAAAAATCTCTCCAACAAAATGTCTATCCACCAATACGTCCAGCTTCGTTGGATGAATGTGGAGTCGTTCACGTGCGGGAAAGTCACGTTTGGCACAGGCTTGTCCTTCACAGCATGGCCCATGTTCAACAGGCATGCAAGTGCTTTACACAAACGGTTCTAGAAACAGGACTAGCGCTTGGGGATCATAGGAGCCACTGGTGAGGACCAGCCATGGGGGATCTCATGGCAGGTGGGTCCAGGGTTTGAAGGACTTAGTGTACAGTCTCATGCAGAAATTTGAGAACACTTCAGTCTTAGTACCCTTTCCTCGTGTAAGGTACCTGCATGTCCTTAATGGGCCCGAAAACTGAATTGATGGTCCTGATGAATGACATGCACAACTACTTGTACAAGCATGGGTCCTCATTTCATGCCGAAAAACACCCCGAAACCTGAAACCCAAGCCCGTATTTCGACGCAGCCTGTAATGGCATGTTCTGAAGTACTTTCAAAAGTGCTCGAGGGAAGTTGGAATATAGAGGCTTAGTGACAAGGGAATTCCAAAAGAGCTCGAGGAAAAGTTGAATATAAAGGCTTCGTGACAAGAGAATTCCATGGAGCATCCACAGATTGGGGGCCCCAGTATCAGTCCGAAAATACCATAAGCCTCATTATAGGCCATTATAGGCATCTTTAAACAAGCACGCCGGCTCTTTCCGAAGCTCTAAACATTACTAATCCCCCTGTATCCCCATTTAACCCCTACGACCCAAAACCCTAAACCCCACAGATCCTTATCAAACCCGTATAACCCCTTCAACAAGGGGACCTCTTTCCCCGTTTAACCCCTACGACCCAAAACCCCACATATCCCATGTAATCCGTATATTCCCTTCAAAAAGTGGACCTCGTTCTGGGTTGGCCCCTTTCTAGGCTGCCCTGTTCAAGCCATTCAGGCGACTATTTGTTATCCCAGGGGCCTACCCAGCCTAAAACCTAAACTGTACCCTAAACCCTAAACCCTAAATCCTGAACCCTAAACCCCAAACCCCAAAATCCTAAGCTACATTTTTTGGAAGCTCCAAATATCCTGCAACTTGTTCTTCGGGCCTATGGGATGGTCATCTTGTACCAGGGTTTAGGATTTAAGGTTCAGGGTTCAGGGTTTAGGGTTCAGGGTTTAGGAATTAGGGTTTAGGATTTAAGGTTCAGGGTTCAGGATTTAAGGTTTGGGGATTAGGGTTAGGGTTTAGCGTATAGCGTCGTATAGCTTTAGGGTGGATTTACTTGTTTTGGCTACTAGAAGTCCTGAAAGCAAACCAGGCAGCACAGGCACAGTACCTTTAAATCAGTGAATGTAGGTGCAAGGATCAGGGTTTAGGTGTACGTCTATTAAATCCCGTCACATACCAGGGAACCAAGCAGCTACGGTCTATGTTCCTAATCGGAGTAAGAGGCAATAGGCGCTCTACGAACCCCTGCATATTCCCCGTTTCCATTTGATTCTCCTTTCCACTTGATTATCCATCTGTGGTAATCATGTAGGCCTACATAACACTATATGACCCCATAATCCATATATCACCCTCTACACCCTAAACCCTAACCCTATGCCCTAAAACCTGTCCAAGAATTTGCAGAGCGGTTCCCAGCCATCGCGGACAGTGAACTCCAACAGCCTCTCATGAACACAATTTCGGGCTCAGGGTTGTTTCAGGGGCTTAGAAGTAAGGGTTTAGGGTTTCAAGCTTATGGATGAGGATTTGGGCTTCCAACTTTGGGGTTTAGGGTGGGGGGGGGGTTCTTGGGGAGAAGTGTCTTCAGGAACACTATCACCAAACCTGTCATCAAAACATAGACTATGGGAGAGACTCAAACACCAAGTGTTGTTAGACCCCAAACCCTAAACCCTAAAACTTTAACCCTAAACCCTTAACCGCGTAGCTTTCTAGCTTATACAGCATGCCTGGGCAAGGCCTTTGACACTGGCACTTGCACACAGTCACACCAACGGCTTAGAGTTTAGGGCTTCACTCAGAGGGTCGGTCCGCTAGGGAGGTGATGATGTAGCATGTAATACGCGTAAGGGTTCTTTGCGGCCCCTTTATATGCTATACAGCAGATGGACCTATAGTCTTACAGGGGGTTCTCAACAAAACCTCAAGCCCTCCCGGCTGGCTCCCAGTACCCTCTCCTCACCCCGGTCGCACCAAGCCTAGGATTTATGTTCTAGCCTTTTAAGTGTGGGGTTAGTGTTTAGGATCCGAGGGTTAGCATTGAGGGCTCAGGACGTCCCATCGCACGTGGCTGAGGGACAAGGCACAGATGGCCACCGCATTCCCAGGAGTCTGTGGACGAGGGCACATCCTTCGCCAAGCGGCTCTTGGATGATTTTGTTTAAGCATCTATCGCAACTCGGCATTCTCAACATTCCCACCATCTGTGAGACACCACAGGCTGCCACCCAAACCATGGCCGTTTCGACTTGAATTGGTGACCTCAATTCCCCCGTTCAGGATCAGCTTCTCAGTTCCTGGACCACCTGAGTCCCAAGGCCCCTGGTCCAGGAATTCGCAGTCAGGAGGCCGGGACCCTGGCCAGGGTTTTGGCAAGGAGACAAGGGGGTTTCCCAAAACTAGGGGAACCTTTTTGGGGGTCCCCATAATAAGAACTGTAATTTTTTGGATCCATATTGGGGTCCCCCTACCTAGGGAAATCACAATGTGGTGGCATGTTTTCAGGGCTTTGCACCTCCAGCGGAACGTACGTTGTAGCTTTGGCCCAGCTGGGGCTGGCTGGAGGCTGGATTCCCGATGTATCTGAGTTGCTGTTAAGGAACTTAATTTAAGTTAATATATGGGGAAAACTCTGTGATTCACTATACATACCCATTCTGGTAACTTAATTTCAGTTCCTTAATAGCCACCCAGGTTTGGGAGGAGCCCGGAAAAGCTCTATATTCGTCCACTTCCCGTCGGCACCTGCCATTGTCTTACCTAGTACGGGTGTAGGCTGATGTGTGTGTGTTTTCAGTGTCTGACCACCCGAATAATGGGTGGGAACGGCCTAAGCAGGACGCGTGGGATTTTAGGGTATGGTGTTTAGGCTGTACGGCTACTTGGAGGGTCATGGGGACTCAGTACAGTAAGTAGGTTCAGAACCCCTCTAAGCCATATTAATAACCCCAATTATCCCATTTTTAACACAATTACTAGGTCCCCATGACCCTCCAAGTAGGGTTTAGGATTTAAGGCTACTGACACCCAAAACTCTGATTCCGTCCTCCAAGCTACACGCCTTATGTACGGCAGGTCAATATGAAAATACTTAGGGTGCCCGAATCGGGGCCATAATTTTTGACAGCCTCCAATACAGTTTATACAATCTCTACAGATGTCAATAGAAATCCCCAGGAACCCTTGAAACCTAAAGCCTGAACTTCACTTTTCCCTTGGGAGATTTGCCAGAGCCTCTCTGGCTTCACTAACGATCGGACGAGGGAATTGTGCTTCCTAACGCCGCAGCAGCAGTTTCAGGGCTCAAGGTCTGGGCTTCAGGACGTAGAGTTTAGGTTAGGGTTCTGGCTTGAGCTTGAGGTTCAGGGCTTGGGGCTTAGGGTTGCTGAGATTATGGGCCATTTCTCGGGATCACACAATACATTTTTTGGGATAATGTAATGGCTAGAGAGTAAATCGATTACAGGATGTCTGTCTCGGGCACCGGGCAGACGGGATCACAAGAGCGGCTTTCAAATCATTCAGCACTCTTGGGGGTCCTCTCCAAATGTTGACCGATCTCAATTTTGGACTTACAGTCCTAACCTTGAGAATTCCGGGACAATCTTCAAAACAAGGTGAGCTGACCATCGTCGACCAAAAAGAACTCACCTCGACCTCTAACGCCCTCAACGACTGGCATGACTTGTTTCTGATGCACGAAGGGCATCCGGAAAGAGCTTGTGGGGAGGCTCTGCGTGCCGTTTGGCAGCGTTTCAAACAGGTTGTGACCTGCTTCTACCCAAATGTACAACTGCGTTGCTGTTAACGAGCTTAAGTTAAGTTACTATAATCAGGAAACCTTCTTACCTACTGTATAGCCATAGTATGGTAACCTAAATTAAGTTCCTTAACAACAGCCCAGAAAACTGGTACATTGGATCTTCAGGCATGGGGCATTTCTCAAGACAACAAAAACAAGAAGCATAGAAGCATTGACGGGCCAATGAAGCCTTAGCTTCAAGTTTCAGGTGGGTAGCGGTAGCCTAAACATCCCTAAACCTTAAACCCTGTATTTGAAGGGGATCTTTGCAAAGTCAGAATTGCCCCGGCAACAGTTAACTGAGGCCAGGCAAAATTAACATGTTCTCTTGCTAACGGAGAACCGGCCTCACGACAATGAAGGGCTTAGTTAGGTTTTAGGTTTTAGGGTTTAGGGTCCAGGGTTTGGTTTAGGTTTAATTTATTCTAATCAATAGCCCTCCCTTACTTCGAGAGCATGATGCAAATCCTGATTTTGGGACCCTTGGAGAACCACAGGCACTCGGAACCTTCCTAAAGCGTCCATAAGGGGGCCCCAAATAAAAAGACATCCAGAACTCAGAACCGCCTAAAACATCCGTAAGGCTCCGTAAAGTATTATAGGGTCTCCTAACAAGCCTTACTGGTGGTTAGTAGGGAATATGGGAATGGAATCCCTTTACTCCCTTTTTAAATATATTCCATTATTCCTTACCAACCCCTAGTAAGATGCGGCACACATGGGGAGCCCCTGAATCTTTGCAGACAAGCTTCTCGTACTGGACGGCTAACCATCCCGCCCGGTGTTCCTGCTGGCCATCTTCAATGAGCTTCAGAATTTGAAAGTAAGCCTATTGGGGACTTTTTCCCATAAGGTTTAGGGTTTGGGGGCTTAGGGCTCAAAACCCTAAACCCTAAACCCCTAAACCCCTAAATCTCTAAACCCTAACCCCTAAACCCCTAAACCCTAAACCCCTAAACCCCTAAACCCTGAACCCTAAACCTCAGGTCCTGGCTTTGGTAGATGAGCTCCTGGGTTGCTGTTAAGGGGAACCTTAGGGAGGGTTTAGGGGTTAGGGTTTAAGGGTTTGGAGTTCAGGGTTTAGGGGTTTAAGATTTAGGGTTTAGGGTTAGGGAATATAATGGAATAATGGGGATTACTATGCTTCCTACCATTTTTGGACCACCCCCCCCCCTTAAGGACATCCTAAGTTAAGGAGCCTTAACTAAGTTACTATAAAAAGGAAATCTCTGTATTTACTATATACCCCTCAAGATGGTAGGTTTAGCCTATAGCTCGAATTACACCCCATAATACTCCCCATATATAATCCCCTACATATCCCCCTTTAAAGAATTTAGACTTTAGCTCAAAATTCAATTCCTTAACAGCAACCCAGGTTCACAGGGATCGAGCCACAATGTCTTCCTCCCCATGATGCATCCTTAGCAGTCGCACTTTAAGATCTACCAAAGCCCAAATCCTAGGGTTCAGGGTTTGTTTAGGGTTTAGGGTTTAGGGTTTAGCCTTTAGGGTATCAGGGTTTAGAGTATTAGGGTAACTCGTAGAGTTTAGGGTTTAAGGTTTAAGGCTCAGGGTTTAGGGATTAGGC
>CAJNIZ010030269.1:11164-21525 GCA_905231905.1 Symbiodinium pilosum
AATAAAAGTTGTCGCTCATATATATATATATATATATATGTATATATATACATATATATATATATACCATACAAGGGGTGGGGCGAATGCTTAATACCCTCGGCATGAATCCCAAAACCCTCCGAGCCCTTGACCCCTGATTCAGAACACCAAAATGAAGCATTTTGGCCAATTTGGAACCACTCACTGTACCTAAACCCTAAACCGCCCGTTTGGGGTGAGGTCGGTTGAGGTTGCTGTAATCTGCCCACTCAACTGAATTCTTGATGCTGCCTGTGAATTGCAACAGAAAGAAGTCACACACGCCAAATGCAAACGTGAAATTGAAGCTCGATTGTAGGACTTAGCAGATAGATTCAAAATTAGTTGGGGTTCACACTGCATAGCACCTCAAAATGAGGGGCCCATAGGGACCACTAGGGGATTCTGTAGTGGCAGCTTCAGCTTTCGGAAAAACAACTCCCAGCCCCCAGTCCCTGCACACCCTAATTAATCCCAAAACCCTTAGGATTTAGGGTTTGGGGTTTAGGGTCCCTGAACCCCCAAGAACCTCAAACCACGTACCCTTAAACGCTAAGCCCTAAACGCTGAACCCTTAAACCCTAAACACTCCTATATAAGCTATAGTCTAAACTCCTAGCATCCCCCTGTAGTTAAGCCCTATAGTAGGTGCCTATATAATCCCCTAAGGAAATTCTTCAAGAAGTTCAGACTATAGCTCATATGAGTAGCGTTTTTTCGTGGTTGAACCTAGTCCTTGTATAAAGACCATACCCAAAAAGGTGGATAGAATCTTACTCTATATTAACCATAAAACCCCCAAACCCTAAACCCTAAACCCCAAACCCTAAACCCTAAACCCCAAACCCTAAACCTTAAACCCTAAACCCCTAAACCCTAAACCCAAATCCCTAAACCCCAAATCCCTAAACCCTATAAACCCGTAAACCCGTCTTGGCGGCCTGCAGCTCGGCCTCCAGCCGCGCATCTCTGCCTGCGATATCTGCGCCGATCGTCTGGCAGTTCCTCTTGGGATTTAGGGTTTATAGGGTTTAGGGTTTAGGGATTTGGGGTTTAGGGTTTAGGGTTTAGGGATTTGGGTTTCCTGTTGGGATTTCTGGGTTGCTGTTAAGGAACTTAAATTAAGTTACTACATTGGGGAAACCCTATTATTTACTATATATACCCATTCTGGTAACTTAATTTAAGTTCCGTAACAGCAACCCAGATTTAGGGTTTATAGGGTCTAGGGTTTAGGGTTTAGGGTTTATAGGGTCTAGGGTTTAGGGTTTAGGGATTTGGGGATTTGGGGTTTAAGGTTTAGGGTTTAGGGATTTGGGGTTTCAGGTTTAGGGCTTTGGGTTCGGGGTGTTGGGCTTTGGGTTTGGGGTTTACTGGGTTTGGGGCTTACTGGGTTGCTGCTAAGGAACTTAAATTAAGTTACCGTATGGGTGTATAGTAAATAATCGGGTTTCCTTACTATAACAGTAGCTTAGTTTAAGTTCTTGAACGGCAACCCAGTTTAAGGTGTTGCAGGCTACACAGACCTCTCAAATATCCAGAAATCCTCCTATATTTGGGGATTAAGGACCATTATTCTGGGTTCTGGGGAGGTCCTGGGAGGGTTTAGAACTTTCTCCGGTTTAGGGATAGGGCTTAAGGGTTTAGGCCGTTATGCCCTGCCCATTTCGAGGTTACCTATTGTTGTCTCTAGAAGATTCTAGACATGAAGACCCGAAGAAAGGGCAGGATACAAAAGTCTAGGCAAGGGTCCAGGTTCAGCAGGGCTTTGGGCTTGGGGTCTAGGATGTGGGGCTTGCAGGTTCGGAGTGTTAGGGTGTTTCGGTCAGGTGTTAAGGTTTTGGGTTGAGGTACCATGCAGGGATTAAGCCTTCAGGGTTTGGGGTGCAAACATTTGATTAAGGGATTTATGTCGTGTGGCTCAGGATTCAGAGTGAAGATTTAAGGCTCAAAAGTCAGCATGTAAGGTGTGCATTAGAGACTAGAAGCTTTTTATCCTAAACGTTCCTAACCTAAGGTGTTGGGTCTCAAAAACCCTACCCAAGCGCTACATTCCGGGATCCAATCCCAGGGGTACAAACCCCTAAGGGTACACAGCAAAACTTCCTGAGTGTAGGGTTTTGTGTTTGGGTGGAGCACGTTCAGAGTGGATTCAGGGCCCCTAAGCCCTAAACCCTAAGCCCTGAATCCCTCAGGGCTCAGAGTTTTGGGTGGATGGCCTTGATTTCATCGACAGGCGCGTACAGTGGAAGGTCTGGGCTGCGTGACTGCGGAACTGAATTATGGGATTCGGCATCCACACTGAGTAAAACCTGTATGGGACAGATTTGTAAAAGCACCTACATTCATACCTAGTTTTAAGGTTTGGGGCTTAGGGTTCCAGAACAAGTCGTCGCGCACGACAGGGCCTACCAGTAGCGTCAGTTTTTCCTTTGCTGGCGTTTAGCCATTCTAAGTTGCACAGCTTTCCTCATAATGTTGGTGGACAGAGCCCTGCCTCACCCTTGCGCCTGAACCCTAAACCCTAAACTGGGTTCTTGTTGAAATACAATGAAAAACATCTTCTTTGTATTGATATTGGGCCCAAGGATCTATAAAAATGTAATTTTTTGTTCTACAAGAGCCCAGTAAACCTTAGACCCTCACTCGAAGCCCTTTGACACATCGTCGTAATGCACAGATTGCAAGGTGCGAGGATTTCCGTTCCAATAGCACTGACCCAAGTTCAGGGCTCTGACAGGCCCCACACTTGCAACATCTAGGGTTTAGAGTGCTGAAGGACGGCAGATTGTACACAAACATTGACTTTACCAATTTAGAATCAGGTTTGGCGTGTAACTTTCACTACGGCTACATGATGGATATAAAGGGATGACATTGGTTGTTGCTCAGGCTTCTACATCTCATGCAGTCCTTATCTGGCCATAGTATAACTCTATTCTACTTAGACAGGCGCATGCATTGCCCGAATTTCCCGATTCATGCGCGAGGATTCAGGGTAACTCATTCTATGATTTTGCGTGTAGGAGATGCTCGAAACAAAGTTAGCAGCCCCCCCAGAAGGGGCATCAGACAGCCACCCCAGAAAACTGAAAATATCTATGCAACCCCACCAAATGCATGAGGCGTCTCATAAGGAGTGTTTAGTACTAGAGGCAGGCACTGCGCGGTAGGGGCAAGGGCTCGGAAGGAATTGTAGGCTTCTGAACTCCGAGTCCCTTTCCCCAAAACCTCAACGTGAACTGTCCTCTCGATTTGGTCCATTCTGGCTTGGACAGCTGCGCGGTTTCGTGCTTCCTGCACACGACCACAACCAGAAAAATGTCTGGAGGCAAACAGACTAGCACGAGAGGGCAACACTTTTCGGCACCATCGACAGAGTTCAAAACGGTAGGTAATTGCATAGAAAGATTGTCCATGCTGTTGGCACTCAAATCCTGCATACCTTCAATCTCACAAGTCCAAAGGTATAGGGTACTTAGGGTCAGGAAATTTTGTAGTCTGAACCGTATTGTCCTGGCTTTCAAAGAGTGCAGGCTCAAGACTTGAGCTCAAAACGTAGAACTCGCTGGTGACCCAATAATGCAAGCCCTGTATGTCCTGCTGCAAACCCCAAAACTCGTAAATCAGAGTGTTCGGGGGATGCCGTGCCTTAAAAGCCCTTCTGAACGTCTAAACCCACACCCTAGTCCCGAAGCCCAAAGCCCTGCACGTCCCTACAACCCCTTCAAATGCACCTACTGAGGGTACCCTGAACCCAAAACCCAAAACCCTGAACCCTAAGTCCTAAGCCCTAAACCCTAAAACCCTAACATCTTGGCCAAAACAGGCTGCCGAGCACCGCACTGCATCATCTGCTGCCTGCTCACCCGCCATGGCAAAAGCCTCTTTGCTCTGAATTTGCAAGATTCAGGGGGTCTAGGGTTTAGGGTTTAGGGGTACCTTTTTGTGGGTCCCCAAAATAAGGATTATAGTATATTGGGGTCTATATTGGGGTCCCCCTATTTAGAGAAACTATTATATCTGGACCCCCAAAGTATTTGGGATTTGGGGGGTATATCAGGGTTATATGAGGCTTATAGGGTTTAGGGATGAGGGTTTAATGTAGACCCATGATTAATGAGCCCTTCCTTTTAAGGGCCTTAATTTTAGGATCCCTATTGTAATCCCTATTAAGGGAAGCGGGTTTATTAATCGGGGTCTGGGTTAGACCTGCATCTAGAATTATCGTCTTTGACTGTTTCAGTGGTTTTCGACCATCATGTTGCTACTTTTAAGGTCCAGGTAGGGCTTAGGATATAGGGTTCAGGGTCTAGGCTTCAATGAGTTAAGAGTTTTCAGAGCTTTGTGCTTCGAACTTGGGAGTAGGTTGAAGGTTTGGAGACTTTCACTTTGACAGTGCCCGCAAGCCCCCAGAGGCTTGACAGCACGAAAGCTTACCAAGGGCAGAATATTATTGCTATAAGCGAAATGTTGCCGGAGTGTTATAGGGAGGGAGCAGCATTCAAGGTTCCGGGGCTTTCAGGGTTTGGGCTCTAGCGAGTAGGTTTCAGTGAGCCAAAGCTTCGCACATTCAAGTTGAGCCTCACTAGTAGAGTTTACAGCGCTAGTTGGATTCTGGGTGGCTGCAGCCTTAATTTTGGCTGCGTCTACAGCACTAGTCATACACTTATGCATTGTAGAACTGTAGGGCTCAAAGCCGTTTGGGCTTAAGTGCGCAACAACTGGGAAAGCGGCAACCATCCTGGACCTTCAAGAAGGGCTTCTCTAACATCGCGAAAGAAGAGCTAATGCTGAATGTAGAGCAGCAACATCAGCAGCAGCTGTAGCTGAAGCAGGAGAAGAGCAGATAACAGCTGATGACAACATACTGAGGAGACTACTCGTTGAACAACCATAGTGAGTGCAGTAGCAGACATATGCCCAGTGTCCTTATGACAGTTTCTACAAACATGCTATATATATATATATGTGAGCCATAGTCTGAACTCCTAGCATCCCCCTTTATAAGCCCTATAATGGTCCCTATACAATTCCTTTAAGGAGTCTAGACCCCAAACCCTAAATCCTAAACCCTAAATCCTAAACCTTATATAACCCCCTTTAAGGAGTTTAGACTATAGTTTATATGCCCTTTTGCTCCCCTAGGCTCCTGTACAAAGAGACTTCCAAATGGCCCTACATCTGCAGGAACCCTAAGGGTCCATGTACCCAATAATTAGGTCCCTTTAGAAGGGTATTTAGGGTTTAGGGATTAGGGTTCAGGGTTTAGGTTCAAGGGCTTAGGGTTTAGGACCCTAAGGGTCCATGTGCTTAATAACTAGGTACTTGGGAGTTGGGTAATAGCAATTACAGTACAGGTTTCGGGAAAGTATATGATGATTGGATACTTGAACCCTTAGGGGAAGATTCTGAATTTCTCTGGTTCATGTGCCTGTCTTGTTTAGCTTGCGGATGCAATCATGGCACGTGGGGAATGCAAAGTGGGGGCCTCATGTAAGGAGTTACCTTTACGTTTAGGGTTTAGGGTTTAGGGTTTAGGGTTTAGGGCTAGAAGGTAAGAATGGTCCTTGATGGAGACCTTCCCCACTCTCAGGTTCCCCTCCCGGCGAAGCCTCAGAGAGTTATACATTATAGGCCTGAAGTACACGCCTAATACCAAAACATGCTCGGAGGGTTCGGAGCCTCAACACATGTCAGGAAGCGATATATAATATACTTGAAGCCACTTTCCAGTGCCAATTCTCACATGGTTAACCTGACTATGTTTCCCTGATCCTCTGAGCAACCCCAAACCTTGAGCTCTAAACCTTAAACCTCAAACCCAAACCCCTTAACCCTCACCCCTGAACCCCAAACCCTGAAAGCACATAAACCATATACCCTAACCCCTAACCCTCTAAGCCCCCCCCTGACCCCTGGCCCCACAACCGCTAAACCCTACAGCCTTAACTCAAAACAGCCTAGCGCTCCAAGCCATTAAGGGGCTCCAGATACAAATGGGACTAGGGTTTAAGGTTAGGGTTTAGGGTCTTCAGGGTTTAGGGCTTTTAGGGTTTGGTGTATTTAGGTTTTAGGGTCGTCAGGATTTAGGGTCTTTAGGGTTTAGGGTGGGTTTAGGGTTTTGGGTCTTTAGGGTTTAGGGGGTTTAGGGTTTTGGGGTTTAGGGGTTTAGGGTTTAAGGTTCAGGGTCTGGGGTTGAGGTTTTTAGGGGTTTAGGGTATGGGCCTGGGGTGTAGGGTTTAGGGCGGGCTCCTCATAACTTGCTTTTCAGGTTCCTTTGTGGGGGCTCTGGTGCTCCAGGCATCTACCCTGCCAAGCCCACAGCCAGTGCCTTGTCTTCATCCTGCCTCGCCTTCGCAGGTCAGCTTCTAGGTGCTAAGTGTTTCTAATCTCTCCAAACCCTAAACCCTAAACCCTAAACCCTGGGAATTGATGGCCCGAAGGTTGGAACTGTCTTCTATCTGAAAGTGTCTAATGTGAAAGCGTGGCCTGCGAAGTATCAAAAAGGCCTCATGCCTACTCGTTCTGCAGGCTCTGGACTTGGTAAGTTTACGACGCTTAGGGTTTAGGGTTTAGGGTCCATATAGGATTTAGGGTTTAATTAAGGTTCAGGGCTTGGGCTTCAGGGCTTCGGTTTGCAGATCGCGTCTGGGGTGGATCAGTGTTGTACCCTAAGGGTCCATGTACCCAATAATTAAGTACTTGGGATATTGGTAATAGTAAGTATGGTACAGATGTTGGGTAAGTATTTGATTATCGGGTACTTGGACCCTTAGGGGTAGAACAACGCTACCGGACGAAGGCAACGTTTCTGCTTACTGGCCGCTCATAAATCAAAGGGAAGTCACCTCAGAGCAGTTGTAAAACAAGTGGAAGACACCCAAATAATAGGGTCCCTTTTAAAGGGGTTATAGGGGGATGTATAGGGATATATGGGTATTATATAGGGGTATCTAGGACCCAAATAATAGGGTTTTAGGGCCCAAATACTCTACTATGTAGGGTATTTGGGCCCTAAAACCCTATTATTTGGGTCCTTGGACCCTTAGGGTTCAAATTGCCATACACCTTGCCCTGGCCAATGAGGTCAGAAGCGGCGGATATGCTATCCAAGCTACCTTCTCGAGGTTTAGGGTTTAGGGTTAGGGTTTAGGGTTTAGGGTAAGCCGTAAAACCAAAACCCAAATCCCGAATCCAGAGCCCTAACCCCGACTCTTGCTTCCCTGGCACTACACTGACCTTCGAACGTTTTCCAGAAGTCCATAGGCTTCTATCTACGTACTAGGTGCCCTTTTGAGCAGGATCTTTCTACAGGTGGACCTAAACCCCTAAACGTTAAACTTGTCCTTTCAAAGCAATTTCTCCAAGCTTCAACCCTGAACCCCCAACTCCTTAGCCTTGGCCCACCCCAAAAGAAGGACGAAGCCTTCTTCCTTCCAAAAACACTCTTCGCAAAGGACAAAAATGCGCAGTACATTTTTATTCACCCAGCCTTCTTTCTTCTGGCTGCTTCAGCTACGGCTTCGTTCATCCTTAGCCCAGGCTCACGAAGGAGGCAGTGTGGGGATGAGTCTCTTTGACATTCCGCGTGAGTTCCGCGTGTTACTCCCTTTCGACTATGGCCCCTGAACGGTGCACACTAAACCAGATCTGCTCCCTGCACTGGCTATGCTCCTGTACACAGAAACCTGGTGCCCCAACGTCTGAGCGCTTGAAGCTGGGCTTTACCTAATGTTGCTGAAGATACCTGACGGTTGCAGATTGGGTTGCTCCTGGAATCTCGAAACAATTGCATGGCACAGTCCTGGATAGCGGCATAGGGAAACGGCTCACTATCGGGTGTCATTCCCAGACAGTTTTAGGAGGCCTTGTCTCTTCTGAGTGCTCTTAAGGCTTGCGAACCATGGCTGCGAGTTGAATTTGGGTGAAGGAATGACTCATTGCACAGAATACTCGCCAGAGCAAACCCCATAAGCCCAGTCCTTTGTTCCCTACTGACAAGGAGACAATTAAATCAAGAGACCTTCTGGGTCGCAAGGGGATAAGGTCACGACTTGCGGCTTCGAATGAAAGTGAAGGGCTGAAGGCCTGGAACCCCAATGCTTTTTTGAATTGGCGCGCATCTTGATTTCCTGGCAAATACTACAGTTTACTACAGATTGGAAAGCACTCATCTTGTTGCAGGATAAGAATCGTTTGAAACCATCTGACATAGATCGTCAACCAATTGGAGCTTCATTTTGAGAAAACGCGACTCAACAAGACAACTTAACTGGTTGCAGTTACGGACCTTAAATTGAGTTACCGTAAGAAAGAAACTTTACTCTTTACTATCTACCCACGTTATGGTAACTTAGTTTGAAATACTGAACAGCAACTTGGTAAACCTATGTCTCTGGATAAGTGCCGGACTCATCCTGCGCTTGCTTGCACTTCCTTGCCTGCAGTTGCAGTAGAAGACGTTCAAGCTGCAGCGTGCCGTGATGCGAAAGGTGCCGTAATTATGGGAGGAGGCCGCTAGCAAGAGCATAGCCTTGCTAAGATACTTGCCGACCAGACTTCACGACGCATTTTGGCAGTGTTGAGGTTTGCGAAAGTGGATGAAACAATGAAACGTTTCGGCTTCTAACACTTCTGTAAGCTCCAGGCATACTCCTCGGCATCAGCGATGCGCTGCTGACGAAGACGTTCGTTTTCGTCACTTAGCCTCAACTAAGGTCTAGCTCGTCCAAAAAAGAGAAAGAACATCCCGTGGTGTCTCTGTGTAGCTATACCCTATCATTGCATTATGAGGGATAGCCATGCAGAAAGCTATCTACCTGGTGGCCTTTATCTTATACACAACTGGCAACCTTAATGCAGAAGACCCCAGCAGTGGGAATCCAGATTAATGTCAACTTCGTTTAAACTGCATCCTAGAAACTACTTCAACTGACTGCCACCCAGAATACCTACCGATCATTAGCTGGAAATGGTAGGATGGATACCTACGCCATCATAGCCGCAGAACAGCACCTATAGCCGTTCTGCCATTCCCAACTAAGAATGCGTGCCAAGAAGTGGTGAATGCTAATGTATTAGGGGGCTCTATACGTAGCTTAAGAATGGAGATAACTGGATTCTTGATGGCTTAGGTCGCTTCTGCTGTAAGTATACTTACCAAGTAGGTCCCGCCAACCCTCCAAATACTCGCTGCTTTTCCTGGGGCATGCAGGACGGAAAGAAAATTGAAATTATTACAGTTAAGGGGATCACAGAGAGACTACTATGGGGAACCATTCCTCCATTCCCCACCAACAACCATGAGCTCTGAAACCTACCTAAATAATTGCTACCTTTTTCCTTGCCATTCCCCTATGGGTGGTTGTCAAAAGTATGGTATGGCCCTTCTTAGGTACCCTCAATATTAGGTGCCGTATTAAAATTATGGATCCACAAAGGGACCATAATTTCGACAACCACCCCTATGAACAACCAGTAGGAGCACTTGCTAACTCGGCATCTCTCTGAGCGTGTGGACCATTTCAGCATGTTGTCTTGCTCACGCTGCCGCCTGTCCTGCACAAGCTTGGCAACTTAGGTCACCGTACCGGTTTAGGGTGAGGCCCCAGCCACGAATGTTGGCATGATCCCTATCCGTGCGTGCCGATATTTTCCTACAATTTCACTACAGGTGGGGGGGGACTAAACCCTAAACCCTAAACCCTAAACCAAAGTTAAGGATTTGAGGGTTTAGGATTTTAGGGCTTAGGGTGTGTTTCCCAAGAAGGGGGCGATTACCGAACAGAATCATTTGGACATACATCCACCTAAGGGTCCAAGTACCTAAAAATGGTAAGGGCCACCTGGGTATATAGCGGCTATATAAGCAATGGGGTATATAAGGGAAAAGGGTTAGGAGTCTCTTCCTCCTAACAACCCCGGACTAAACCTCCCTAAACCTTAAACCCTAAACCCGAACCCCCCTAGAAAACCCTAATCCCCAGCCCTTCCAGCTGATTATTTTGGCCAGCCTCGTCAGCCTTCCGTCGGCGACGTAAACTTTCCAAGCTCCTGGCCGTACGCATGAATAGGAGCTTCTCAAGATAGTCCTAAGGATTCTATAGTTTGTGAGGTCCCTTTAAAGGGGGTATATAGGGACATACAGGGTTTATAGGGTTTAGGGATATATAGGCTTTAGGGTCTAGGGTTTAGGGTCCATATGCCCTATAATTAGGTACTTAGGATTTGGGTACTAGTATAGTACAGATTTTGGGTACGTATACGATTATTAAACACTTAGACCCTCAGGGAGCTAGGACCCAACTATTTGGATTGAATAGGGTTTAGGGTTTAGG
>CAJNIZ010030269.1:21732-50712 GCA_905231905.1 Symbiodinium pilosum
CCCTAAACCCTCTAAACTCTCTAAATCCTAAACTCTAAACCCTGAACCCCTAGACCTCCAGACCGCTAACCCCTAAACCCTAAACCCCTGAATCCTAAGCATGTCGGGCAGACTGCTCGTTGATGCTCTTTGCCTTATCCTTCACAGCATCCTGATGGGCCTGCTGGGATTCAGGGTTTAGGGGGTAAAGGGGTGTAGAGGGTTTATGGTCCCTGGGGAAAGGGTTTAGGGTGTAGGGAGTCAGGGTTTAGGGTGTATTTAGGGTTTAGGGTTCCGCAGATTGGGGGACGATTCCTGGTTGAGGGTTCGGGTGGTAGGGTGAAGGGTTAGAGTTGAGGCATTCGCGGGGCTTTCTGAATGTTCCCTTAGCCATACGCAGGGCAAGCTTTGAGGTCCATTCAGTGTTGGACCCTAAACCCTAAACTCTAAACCCTAAGCCCCAAACTGGGCATTGGGCTCTCTTGAGGTTTGGAGTTGAGCATTGACAAGACTATTCTTATACAGCAGTTTGCATGTTCCGTTCCATTCCCTTCTATAATCCACATGACCCCATTCCCCTATATAACCCTGTATAACTCTACATACACCTATAAGAAATCCCTTTGAATCCTATATGCCCTCTAGAACCCTACCTATGCTGCCTTACCTAAACCTGTGTCATCCCACGGAATCCTAAGGGCCCCCCCCTCATCCACCTTTACACTTACACTCTATCCCAAGGACCTGCATATTATCAAGAGCCCTAAACCCTAAACCCTAAACCGCGTGGTTTCCTATAGTAAGCAAGGACTCCTTATGGAGGTCAGACTTCACTTCTGCAAGGGACCCTGGAGTTGGGTAACATGCTATGTTCCCTCGCCTACACTCCCCCAAACTAACATGAAAACCCATATAGCCCCATTTTAGAGGGACTGTAGTCTTTATAGGGCCCCTTTTGGGTTTCCTTGTTAGTTTCCAGGAGTGTACCCAGTTGTAACTTGTTATAACCCTATTATTGTAGGCATATATACCTCAGAGGGTTTGCTGCCCTGTAGTAGCTGAAGCGTCCCACCAAGTAGCGACCAGATTTCTGGAGATCAGGTTTGTCACTGCAAGTATGGTAGAAGGCATGTGCAGTACTGTGGGCGGACACAATCCTGCATCACCTTCGGCATACCCTTGACCCTAAAACCTAAACGTCTTTCAGGATTCATGTTTAGGGTCTCGGGTTAAGGCTAAGGATTATGGGTGGGTGAATGTTTAGGGTTTAGGATTACAGGGTCATGTTTGGGTAGGAGAGTGTTGAACAATTTCAATGTGCTGGTGTTCTTGGTTTACATGTTCTCGAAATCACGAAGCTCTTTGAGATCGATAGGTTTAGGGTCTTCTTGCAGGGTCAGGGGGACTTTGTAATCATACCTTGGGTGGTTGTCAAAATTATGGTCCCTTTTTGGGTACCCTGAGTATTAGGTGCCGTATTATAATCGGGATCCAGAGAGGGACCATAAATTTGACAACCACCCATATAACCCCAATATAACCTAAACCCTAAACCCTAAAGAGTAGTTTCCATTTTCTTTTCCATTATCCCTATATAATCCCAATATTACCCCTATGGGTATAGGCCTATGAGCCGCATGCATTCCAGTTATTCCCACCACCACTACATCCTCTGACCCTCCAAGCCAGCGGGTGAGGGAGTTGTTTGTTGGGTTGTATGCCATAATCCCCTGCCGAAAAATAGCAGCCCCCAATAGAAACTACATAGTATCCTCTAGCTAGCTAGGGAAACGTTAGGGATGAAGTGGCTGCATGCTTGGCTCGGCCTTTTCAGCGGCAGCGATTCGCTGATTCTCCTTGACTTGGTTCAGCATGTCCTGTGCAGGGAACATGTAGTTCAGGGTTAAGGGCTTCGGGCTTGCGGCATATCATCAGGGATTCTACATAGAGTAGTGTAGAAATTCAGTCCCTCATTCTCTGCTAAGCACCGGATAGTTTCGATGGCCTGCACATGAGAGTTGTTCATAATTACCAGGTACCATGGAGGAATCCCCAATCTATCTCCGAAGTCCTCAGGGTACTCCTGCTTTTAGAACAACCATGCATGATCAGGGGCCATAATTGTTTTTCAACATGACTTTGAGGTCTCGCTTATACCGCTACTTTACATCATCGCCATGAAACCCTATAGAACCTCGGCTTCGAATTGATTTGTAATTGTGTTTTCCACCTTATATCCCCAAACCCTATGTAATCCAACATAACCCGATTATGCCCCTACATACAGTAGGAAATCCAAAGCGTGGTCCCAAATTGGACGCCAAACATATTTTCTCGCCAAAATTCTTAGGGAACCTTGAATAAAGGCACCAACAGCCAATGATAGCACCCTACCTCATATGTCCCTATGCAACCCCCCTCACACTCCCTATATAACCCCACATATCCGTATGCAACCCCATAAAATCCCCGTATCACCCCATACCCCCGATATGCCGCACATAGAGAGCTTCAGCAAACGCGTCCTGGCGTTCTTGCTGCCGCGCACGCTCTTCGTCGTCCTGCATCTGCCGGAACTCCTGCAGGTTTCGGCTTGAAGTTGAAAGAGGGTTTAGGGTGTGGGGTTTCGGTTTTAGGAAGAGGTATCGGGTTTAGGTTTTAGGGTATAGGCTTTGGGGTTTTGGGTACTACAGGGGCCTAAACAAGTAACAATATCATTTAGAGGTCCGCTTGAGGTATCATAGACAATAACTATACATGGAATATGGAACCATAATATTGGTAAACATTTCGGCCCCTATATTGGGGTTCAAAGTTTCGGATTCAGGCTTTGGGATCTAGGGTATACTGGCCGCTTGGAGTGGGATAATGGGGTTATATAGTTATGTAGTGCTTGGGCAGCTTGAACAGGGTTTAGGGGGTTGTATCGGGTTTGTGGGTGTTGGGGTTTAGGGTGTTGGGTCTACGTTTTTTGGAAGCCTCAAGTCTCATTTTTATGAAATAGGGGCTACAGGGATATATAGAGTACGGCAGACTACAGGGGCCGCTAAAGAAGCTTTAGGGGATATTGGGTTTACGGGAATAATGGAGAATCTGGAAAAGAGCATGGAACATGAAATGGAAACCGGGTTGCATCAGGGGTTACACGGATTTTGTTTACCACCGCACATGTTAGGACCCTACCCGAGTCATGTGGCGCTTGTAGGGTCCTAATCTCGGGGGCTAGGAAATGCAAACTCCCCTTTTTGTTCACGGCTTTAGAACTTTGATGCATTTTAGGTTTATGGTCTAGCGTGTTAGAGTTTATATTCAAGCAGTTGGAGCGCAGAAGGGGGATGTTGATTTAGTTTGCGCATCTCCATTGGGCAGCAGCCGTGGCGGAGGGGTGGTGTGAGCAGTGGCGGTGGCGGCAGCGGGCCCACGGCAAGGGTGGTGGGTAAGGTTTGTGCGGTTGGGGGGAAACAGTGTTGGGAGATCGGGTGGTCGCGATGGGCCCTGTCATGCAGATCGCGAGAAGTATAGTCTCTTAAACTGTCCCGAGAGCCCCTGTGCCTTCATCTGCGTGTCCAGCACATTCTTGAACTTTGCCATGTGCGCATGTTTCCCAGCCTGGACTGCACGCTGCATGTCGGCATGTCTTAGCATCTTGTCAGGATGTGAGATCTTCATGTGAGCTATAGTCTAAACTCCTAGTATCTCCCTTAATAACCCCTACAATAGTCCCCTATTTAATCCCCTATATAACCCCCCCTTAAGGAGTTTAGATTATAGCTCATGTAGGAATTGCGTAAGTAATGGTTCTGAAATACATTGCTTGGAGCTCTACGAAGCGCTCGAAGAATTGGCCCTACCTTGTTGCAGGAAGCCTCCTTGGGTGCATTCTTGGGCAACAGTTTCTACTATTCCCATCTGAGTACTGTTTTGGTGGTTGAACCCAGTAAGATAATCTTCCTTATATAAAAAGCTATAGCCCAAAAGGAGGATATAATCTTACTCTATATTGGGTACCATAGTATCGCCAATAAAATTCTACTCATCTGCTCCACAGATTAGGAACCAGAGGACGCTCCCGATTTTCCTTCTTTTCCTGCCATGCGTGCCTGTGCGTGGCCAGGAACAAAGCCCCTGGCCAAGCACTGCGCGACAAGCTCGGAAGCCATTAGGATCTGTCACAGCAGGCTAGGATCCCCTGCAACCTAGCAATGAACAGAGCTTCCTTTCAGTAGTTATCTCCTTTCATATATAAGCCTTCAAGGGGGGTTATTAGCCCCCTCTTACCCAAAACCCTAAATAATAAAGTACTTTCCAATTTCTTTTCCGTTCCCTCTGCATAACCCCTTTTCAACCCTACATTTTTTGAAGTTGGCAACTGTTCTGGGAAGTCCTAACGGAAACATCCCAGCTAAGCCTATTTCCCTGCACAGACCCAACATGATTATACAACGCCGCTACTTGGAGGGTCATGGGAACTTAGTAGATCGTTTTATAGTGGGGATACCAGGGGGGTGCTCATATGGCTTATAGACGTCAGATGTATATTTACTAACTCCCCCTGACCTCCAAGTACATGTTTAGGCATACTCCTGTACAATCCCAAGCAACGATACAAACAACACAGGTCGCGCCAACTGCCTCAAAACCCGTCAAAAGGAGCTTGAATATCTGAAACATCCGAAACCCTTACTTGCCCCCAAACCTCACATCTACTTTACCCTAGCTACCCTCCCTTGCCTCAACCCTAAAGCCTAAACCCCAAACTACCCTTGTTGCACTTAACCTTGTGATACAGACCCACAGGCAACTCGTGGTGTGAACGGCAGGGAGCCAGCTGGAGCTCAGCACCCCCTTTGTTTCTTTTGTTTAGAGCTTAGGACCTGTAGGGTTCAGGATTTAGGATCCACGGGGCTGAGTATGAATAGGGTTTAGGGTGAGCCCTAAACTTGAATGAAACCCAAAGCCCAAGTTTAGGATCCAAGGGGATGGGATTGAGGTTGCTTGACTTTATGGCATCGGTTGAAATGGCTGGTGGTCTCTGTACTGTATCTGTTCCCTGTACAACCAACACTAAGCCCTTTCTCTCATGTATATATATATATATATATATCCTCAATATACCCTAGGCCCTTCATCCCACATATCCCGCTGCAATTTAGGGTTTAGGGCCCCAATATAAAACGGACACCCTAGCTCAAAGGACCCGCAAACGCTTTAGGGCTGAGGGTTCCCTTGGGGAGTCGAGGGGGGTTAGTAAGTATAGGGTTTAGGGTTTAGGGACTTATACCCTATACCCTAAACCGTTCAGGGTCTAGGGTCTCCTATATAACCCCCCTTTAAGGAGTTTAGACTATAGCCCCGATTGTGTTTGTGATTATAGCTACTTATACCCTAAATTCTAAACCCAAAACCCTGAAAACCAAATAATAATAACCATCCATCCCCAAAGTTCTAGGGCTGCGCCCAGAAATCCCCAAGATCCCTTAATCAGGGAACATACCTTACATCATGATATATTAGGGATCCTGATATGATTTAGGGTATATTCCCCAATTAGGGGATATTGGACTTTCTGGGTAGGGCTGAAGAGTCGAGGTTTCAGACTTAGGCCTCTGAACCCCAAAGAGGGAACCCCAAGAATATAGTAGGCATATAATAGGCATATGCCTACCAGGGGCCTTGTGTTCTTTTAATTCCTACTATAGTCTTGGGGTTCCCCGTTTGGGGCTCCCATTAGAACCCTTTTATGCTTTGCTTTGAGGGGGGGACCTGTCCTGAAAACCATCAGGGACTATCGCAAGGAATCTGCTGCGGGGGTCATTATCTTGACAAATTACCGTGCACTAAAAAACCCTTGATACCAGAATTCCCAGATTTCAGGGTACTTTGGGTCCATGCAGGCTTTTTGAATATCCGTCGTATTATCAGAAATCCCGATTTCCAAGCAAGGGTGAGCAGGCTTGTTCGCAGCTTACTGAAAGCTTGGCTCTCTAATCCCGGGCTTTTGGTAGCTTCAAGGCTGTAGGGTCTTGTTTTTCAGCATTCTGAGCACAACATAGGGGTCAAGCTATGGGCCCCTAGCATGGGGCATTTTATCCTGGCATCCTTGTTTACCTATTACATACCTTCCGAAGCTCTATAAACCTAATGAAGGGCCCAGAACTCGGACCCAGGAAGCAGGTAGGACTGGGGGCCAAGTGTTAGGACCTGAGATTTTAGGCAAGCAAGAACTAAGAGGGGCGGGACACAGCACAGACAGGTCTTCCCTGCAATCTAACTCACGTCTCCCAGACCCCTGCTCCACAGCGTGGACGGGCACATAGGAAGGCAGTTAAACAAAGACGCTCCACTCAAAGGAGCGGATGCAAAGGTCCAAGCCACCACCCTCAAAAAGGTTTGAGGCTTAGTGTTCTTGGAGGTTCAGCTGGCATCTGATACCAAGAAATAGCCAAGGAAAGCCCATTTTATAGTCCTTCTGGGGTAAGTGGCTGGTGGGACCATAAAAAAGGGACGTGGTTCCTTGGGACGCAGCCCTTTCGAGTCTCGGATCTCCGAGAGAGCGAATTAGTTCAAAGTGGTCTGCATGATTATTTGGGTGTGTGTCTGAGAACTTCAAAACCAAGGCCCCCTTCTGGCTTTGAATCCTGTGGGCTGTGTCACGCCAAAAGGGCCTCAAATTATGTCTCACACGCACACGCATACACACGTCGTGGTATGGAAGCTCCCAAAGCATTCTCCCTGCTTGAGGCGTTTTTCATTTCAGGTCTGCTTGGCCTTCTACACATAGACATAATCTGGGAATTTCCCAAACAAGGTCTGAGACGCCAAGTTGTGCTGCTGGAGATGCAACGTTGTGCCTGAGTCATCAGCGGTCTGTGGCACATCAGTACTCCTCGCCGTCCTGGCGCCGGAAGAAGCTTCAAAGCGGACAGGTTGGGGCATGAAAGCCCTTAAGGGTCCAAGTACCCAATAATAATAACCATTCTTATAGCAATAACAATAACAACAAATTTCAATAACAATAATACTAACAATAATAATAATAACAATCTACTGGCCCAAAACCTGTACTACAAATACTGTGGACCTTAATCTCAAATACCTAAGGAATGGCTACTTGGACCCCTGAGATAGGACTAATCCTGGAGCTCTGAACAACCTAAACCCGAGGCCTTCTTAAATCCTGTGTATATAGGGTTTAAGGTTTAGGGTATAATCGCGCATATAACCTACACATTTTTGTGTATTTTATTAGCGCTGTTTCCATCTGAAATATACAGATAGTGGTATGAAAGCCAGTAGAAAACCATGCCTGGGCATCAGCCCGGCGAGGTGCAAAGACACGTCGAGGTACCCTCGACCCTAAACACCTAAACCCCTAAACTTCAACCTCAAAGCCTAAAGCCTAAGCTCCTGTACCCTAAGGCCCTAAACCCCATTAGAGCCCAGGGCAAGAAGCATTCTAGACGCCGCGGTTTAGGGTTTAGGGGTTTTAGGTTTTGGGGTTCTAGGGTTGAGGGTTTAGGTGTTTTAGGTTTTGGGGTTCTGGGTTCTGGGATTCTAGGTTTTGGGTATAATGCTTAGGGTTCCTGAGGGTCCAAGGTATGCAACTACTATATACTGCCCTAAACCTAAATAACGATTACTACCACAAGGGTTCTCAAGTATGTGGTCAGTGTATACTGGTGTGCACTGGACCCTTAGGTTCAGGGCTCAGGGCCTAGGGCCTCAGCGGGCATTTGGCTACCTCTCGAAATTATTGTGCAGTCTTGTACGTCCATATATTGAGGAGCACAGCACTACAGGCGTGTGTACGAAATCCCTACACCCTAAACCTTAAACCCAAACCCCTGAACCTACAGAAATACCCGTACCTCATGTAATTCCCCAGAACATCATATGATCACCATCGTTTGTCCACATGAGCTATAGTCTAAAACTCCTAGTCTCCCCCTAATTAATACTGGAGAATCAAATGGAAAACACGAATGGAACATGAAATGGAAACTGGGATTGTATACGGGATTATAGGGGTTCTAGTCCAAAACCCCTAGTATCCTCCTTATTAAGCCCTATATTTCTCACCTCTATAATCCTCTATATGACCCCCTTTAAGGAGTTTAGAATACAGTTGACATGAGTGTAGGCCGGTGTAGATTTGAGTAATGCCAGCGCTGCCTTTCGGGTCTGCTTCAGGAGGTCGAGGCCTACCCCCCGATATGTTAAACGTTCCAACCCCCACCTTTGACCCTATATTGCCTACACGTTAGGTAGACCCCCCACCCTGCGAAAGTGGTAGAATCCCAGTATAAGCGGACCCTGATATAATCACCACTATCTCTTATAGGCTCTAGTAGCGGGTGGACTTTTGGCAGTGAGGACCTCAATCCAACAGAAAATGGTAGTTTCCATCAATATTTAAACCTCAAAAAACTATGGTCCTTATTACCCTCAAGAAGGTACTCAAAATCTTGGGAAAAACCTTCACACATCCCCAGCCTCTTCCATCTCATCATCGCATGTGTCAGCGCCCACCTCCTCGTAGTCTTTGCCTGTTAGGCATCTAGTGACCCAACTTTTGGCCTCTGGGTTCTTGGCTTAGGGTTTAGGGCTCTTGGCTTGGGGTTTCTATATAAAGTTTTACAGAAGTCATAGAGCAGTTCAACGGGATCTCGGGGAAAAAGCCTTAACCCTAAACCCTGAACACTAAACCCTGAACCCCAAACCCTAAACCCCTAAACCCTAACCCGTTGTTCGAAATTGTTTAGACTGCTGGGCTCTTGGTGTTCGGTCTGATCTCGAACCCTGCCTTTGAGGCATGCCCGAGGAGCTGATCCCTGGACCACCAAAGCATATTCCCTAAGGGTCCACGTACCCAAAAATTAGGTCCCTTCAAACGGATATATAGGGTTTAGGGCTTAGGGTTTAAGACCCTAATGGTCCATGTACTTAATAACTAGGTACTTGGGATTTGGGTACTAAGAATTATAGTACAGGTTTTGGGATAGTAAATGATTATGGGATACTTGGACCCTTAGGAATTGGGGGTTCCCCAAATTACAGGCACCTTTTGCGGGACCCTACAATGCATACTATCGCATTTGGGGGTCTATATTGGGGTCCCCCTGTTTAGGGAAACTACCATACAGAAAAGTGGCCTTTTGTACTAATTATTTTCATGTGTTCTGGACAAATGTCCTAGTTGGAAATTCTGAGAAATTTCGTGCCGGCACCCTTGACGGAATGCTCAGGGTATGCTGAGGAATTGGGGTCAGGTTTAGCTGAGCAGAATTTTCCTTTGTGCAGTGGAATATGGGGATTTCACAAAACGGCGGGCGGTTCAGAAAGGGATAACAGGGATACTGCATGGAGAATATTATGGGAGTATGGGAGCCGCTGGTAGGATGGTTTTTGGAGAAACTTCCATATCTAGTTATGTAATCTCGGGGTGGTGGAGTTTTGTTTGGGGAGACATCATTGCATGAACAGTACCACCTTACATGTGCAGGATGGGGGGGGGGTTCTGGATTTGCGTTGCTTCCGTTGAGCTTCGGGCTGGCGACAACCCTGTTGGGTGATTGGCTTCAAGGCTTGGTTGGCCTTTCGAACCCTTTGAAAAATATTAGTATATAGGGTCCTTATGAAACCAATTAGGGAAAATATTCAAGTATCCCAAAGGCCAACCCAGGAGGAATAAGGTCGCTATACCAGAGCCCTAAACCGTGGTTGACTTGACGCCGGGAGATCAAAACAACCCCCTATGGTGAGAATGTGTTCAGCGAAGCTGACTGCCGGGATGTTTCAAAGGGATACGGTTTAGGTGGACCCCCCATCCTGTAATACTGCTATAACAAGGATTTAAGAGGTCCTTAGCATGATCACCATGATCTCTTCTAGTCACTATTACAGGATGGCGGGCACCTAAGATAGAATATACTTTCAGCACAGGCGAACAGGAGGAAGTAAACCTCATGGCAGGCCCAGGATAGTAGCAGCTTCCAAAGTCACGTCCAAAGTTACACCGGGGAGGCGTGCGCACTTGAAGTGTGACAACAAAACAGAAAAGCAAAAAACGACAAACTCACTTACCCACCACCAAGTGCCAAAGACTCCAAAACGGCAAAGCCCTACACCCCAAACCCCTAGACCCCTAAAACCCCCAAACCCCTAATCGCCGCCCCCCAAAACCCTAAACCCTAAACCCCAAAACATGTCGGAGGTACAAATGGCGGCCACATTCTCCAGACACTCGGACATCTCAGGCCCTCGGATGCTGGTTTAGGGTTTAGGGTTTAGGGGGCTGGATTTCAGGGTTTGAGGAATCATGTGGCGGGACTATTAAACGGGTTATATAGGGATAATGGAAAGAAAACGGAAATTACTCCTGAGGGTTCAGGGTTTCAGGGTTTAGGGTTTGAGGGTTTGGGGTTTCAAGGTTTACGGTTTTTTGGAAAGAGTTAGTTTCGGGTTTTGGTGTCCCTCTTTCGGGGCCCGACCAGGCCTAAATGGCCTGGGAACTATGTTGGGATCCCCTTTTCATGGCAACTAGCATTAAGGGCCTGGCCTGCAGTAAGTAGGGATGTGCGCAGGATTCAGCGGCTTACGTTGATCTTCCTCTCCACAGCCAGTGAGTATGAGGGGTCATCATAATTGCGTTACGACGTCTCTTCATGTGTTCCTATTGTAGCACTATGAGTTGCGAACACATAAGGGCTTGCGTTAGGTGATCACCCTCTCCACTGCCAGTGACTCTGAGGCGTCATCATAATCGCATCACGCAGTCTCTTCATGTGCTCCTATTGTGCCACTATGAGTTGGGCACACATAAGGCTTACTGCAATTAGGGGCTGGCAATAGGTTCTCTCCAGCAACATCCACTACAACCGCACAAATCAGAGCTTTGGGACCTGAGACGCCGTTTAGGGCTTAGGGATGTTCTCCCCAACCCCTAGACCCCTATGTGAAGGTTCAGGCTCAAGGGTTTAGGGTTTAGGGTTTAGGGTTTGACCCCTATGTGAAGGTTTAGGTTGAAGGGAGTTGTGACCCAAATACAGCCACGCTTGTGGACCCTGCGGCTGATAATTGGGTTGTAGGTACGGCTATAGGACAGGCTAGCATTATCACGAATCCTGAAATGAACTGTAAATTGCAGTTCTCCACCCCCAAACCCTAAACCCTAAACCCTAAACCCCTAAACCCTAAACCCCTAATTTTGGCAAACCCCCAAATTGAGCTAGAGGTCCTGAGTCGCCTCCAATCAAACCATCCACCCCAGCGTTGCCCGACATTGCTTCCTTAGCTGACCCATGGCCCACGGGCTAGGCTAGTGGGGCTGTGGATGGCTGTGGGGTTTAGGGTTTCTGGGCTTAGGGTTGCGGGGCTTAAGGTTTAGGGTTTATAGGTTCAGGGTTGTGGGGCTTAGGGTTTAGCATTTGTGCAACAAGCATGCTCATGCAATGGGTCCTTGTTGCCTCTTGTTGTGCTTAGCTCCGGAGAACGGTTGTTTGATCCTCTAGTATGATGGACCCTTGTACGCATTCAAAAGCTTTGAAATGTCCTCCGCCCCCGCATGTGAGAGTGTCTCCAATCCGTCATGTACCATCGAAATTGGGGGCCATTGGGAATCAGGGGTAGACTATACCCACCATGAAGGACCATATACCCCTATTTGAGGGCACAAAGAGGGTCCTGTTAGACTGTTAGATTATCTTGAGAAACTATCCGTCTTCGGAAGAAGCTGCATCCAAAAAAAACAATGGCAGGAACATTGCGGACCAGCCGAACCTCCGACTTTTCCTTTTTGGTTTACTGTAGGGGCCAAAATACTTGCATATGAACCATAGTCTAAACTCCTAGTATCCCCCCTAATAACCCCTGAAGTACTCCCTTATAGTATCCCCTATATAACCCCCCTTTAAGGAGTTTAGACTGTAGCTCATATGATGTGGGTAGTTCTGATATTATCATGGCCAGGTCTACTTGAAGTACTCCATAATCTTTTACGTCATGCGCGCTGAACCTCAGCAGCAGGGCCTGCGGCTGACAAATCTCTAGTCCCCGACTCTCAACCCTGAATCATGTGGCCACCAACATGGGGTCTTGGGCTCAGGGTTTAGGATTTGTCAGGCAAAGCGCGGCAGAGTTTCGAGAGGAATCACAAAGTACCGTTCATGCCCCCCTCATCACGTTGGAGTTATCTGCCAATGATCCCTTAAATCCTGACCCGCGAATCTTTGGGCCCCACGTTGGAGTCATCTGCCAATGACCCCTTACACCCTGACCCTCAAATTTTGGGGCCCTAAATGCTGAAATCCTTAAAACTAGATCCCGAAATCACACTATACCGATTATACCCCTAAAGCCCTGGAGCCTAAACCTTGAATCGCCCTTGCAGTTTTGGGTTTCCCCTGCAGCCGGCACAAACTACTAAAACCTGAGCCTAAACCCACAGTCCTATAGTTCTGACTCCCTGCTGCGGTGCACCTTGTTGTTTCATTCAGTCTTGCGCATATTAATGGGACCATTTCCGGAGGTCAGGACCATGATTGAAAGCGTCGTAGAGCACGGGCTAATCGCATGCTTCCAGAATTGTTGTCAACAGTGGCCGCTGCACGGTACGTTCTCAGGATTTTCAAGGACTGTCGCATGGCAGGCAAAACATGCAGCACACACACTCTCGAATTCACATCATACATCCTAAACTCGTATGGAGATCAGATCAGCCCATTTGAATGCACATCAGCCCTGGACTAAATGTCTAGTATATCCCTTTCTAGGTCCCCCCTAAAACCCTATATATTCCCCCTATAAGTCCCCCCACCTCCTAAATTTAGTCCGTAGCATCCATGGCTAGCCCAACGGGTCCCAGCTCTAAACCCTAAATCCTGTACCAATACCGCAAAATCTTGGGACCCAGAGGGGAGCACCTCGAGGACTCGGCATTGCATGTGCTGCCTAATTAGGAGCTGAGGATGAGTAAGCTTTGCAGTACCTGGACCCCCAAAGGTATGTAAAATGATAGCCTTTATGGCTGTTATTGTGGCTTTAAAGCCATTATTCTACGTACTTTTGGGGGGGTTTAGGTATAGCCCGAACCCAAAACCCTCAACTCTATCCAAATTGCCCAATGTAGGTAATATTTACAGACTTTGGGGCCCCATGTAGGTAAGATTTGTGCACTTGGATCCTTCGGGTGAGTATAACCCTCAACTCGAAGTATCTGAGCACCTTGCGCAACCGTCCATGAAGCTGGTGAAAACACCCTTGGCAGCAGTGGTGTTCTCGAGTATTGCCACCTGGCTTCATGTCAGAGTTTCCGAAAGTTAGGGCTCCTTATCTGGAACACCTTAAACTCTAAACCCTAAACCCTTAACCTTAAATCCTAAACCCTAATCGCAGCTTTTGACTTTCTCAACCCGTTGGATGGCAAGAAAATTCATTGGGCCAAGTTCGAGGTGTAAGAAAAACCACTCTAACGGCACGCTCTTTGCAGTAGAATCAAAGAAACTAACAAGGTTTAGGGTTTAGGGTTTACTTTGAAACCCCCAAAATAATTTGAAGCCTTTGTTTAATCAGGAGCTCACATTAAAAATGTATCAAGTGCAAGGGAACTCTTCTATTTGGCTGCTCTTAACCTTATGACGGAGATGCTTCTGAAAAACTATTTTGCTTGCTGCACAAACTACTAGTGACTAGTGCTTGAAAACTCATGTTTAGGGTTCTTTCTCAGTTACAAATAACAATTATGATTAATAACAAGAATAGTAAGAATAATAGTGACAATAAGCACTGTAATAACAAAAATAAGGGAGCTGCCACTTATAGAACATTCCTCTGGAAGTTAAGGGAAAGCATCAGGGTCATTCAATTCGGAAGGTTTCACAAGGAACCAAGTATCTGGCTGCTCCTAAAGTGAGGGCCTAAGCCCTGAACCCAACATCCTGAGCCCTAAAACCTAAACCCTCATTGAATCGCAGGGGTGCTTCACGAGCCCAAGAAAACAAGAATTGGAGAGCTATTTCTCAGACTTGGGAGAGCTGAGTCAGAGTCATCATTTCCTGCATAAATGGGTTAAGGGTTACGGGCTTTAGCTTCAGGATATAGGGTTTAGGGTTTAAGCTTTATAGGTTATAGGGTTTAGGATTTAGAGTTTAGGCTTTATCGCTTAGGATTTAGGGTTTAAGGTCCCGTATTAGGGACTATATTGGGGACTGTACTAAACTATAACGGGGACCCCTTTGTCCACTGTTAAGGGTCGCTTAATACGGCTGATAATTTGACAAGTCACCAATGCTCCCAACTAGGAGTTTCAAAAATGCCCTGGATTAATTAATGCGAAGAGACGGGACCCTTTCGCGGATAAGAAGCGCTCCTTTCGTGTGGTAGGCAGGTAAGGTTGAAGAGGCTGCTAACAGTGCATGTCATCTTTGGCTTCTCCTTGAAACATTTGAGAGGGACGGAGTTTTTGAGAACAGTCCGCGCGCCTGCCTGGGGAAAAGTCCTTCAAGACTCCTTCTGCCCTAGCCCGCACCCCCTTCTTAGAAGGGTGATGCAGAACAGAGTTTACAGGCTTTGAGGGATTTGCAAGGTACTTTTGTAGCCGTAGCTGTGCGAAACTTCAGGGCTCCCCGACAACCGCCCCCTGTACTGCCCACCCAAACTTCCCCCTTAGTCAGCCACAACTAGCCCGGTCATCCCTGAATAAGCATACTGAAGGGGGAACCTAGACTGGTTGGTGCGCCTCTGGAGCAGTACTCTTCGGATCCTTGTAGCTCCAGATGGAGAATCCGGAGGGACTCCAATCCACGAACTGGCCAGCACAAGCAAGCAGTGGGCCAAAGTTAAGGGTTTGGGGTATAGGATTCGGGGGTTTCCCAAAACTAGCTGTACCTTTTGGGGGATCCCAATAACAAAGATGATAATATTTGGGGTCTTTATTGGGGTCCCCGTATTTAGGGAAACTACCATTTAGGACAGCTAACTGAAGCTAAGAATCTGGCAGCCCCGGCCATTGAGGCAGACTACCTGTTAGAAAGGATCCTCAGGCTGGATCTGATCTGAACTGCCATTGAATTAGCTGCCCTGTGCCGACCACAGTTTCGGGAAGGGAGTTGTGCAGAATTTCTTCTCTTCCTTCAACGGCCAGGGGATTGAATACCACTAGCCTGTCCGCTACAAGCGTTTGGCCCTTCCTTGTCCCTAAACCCTACACCCGAAACCCCAAGCCCTAAACCCTAAAGACAAGTATCTGGAGCCGGGACCATCCTAACTTCGCATGCAGAATACCTGCTTCTACCAGATTCACCCGGGGTTGTGAAAACAGAAGGCCATTGGGTCAATCCCCCACCCAGTAATGAGTACCACCAGGGGTTTAGGGGTTTGGGGTTTAGGGATTTAGGGTTTAGGGGTACGACAAAGGGCTAGTGACTAGTGTAGGTATACAAAGGCCCATATTAAGGAGCTATTACTATAGTTGGGGATTGTCATAAAGCAGGCCCCAAAGGACCCTACGGCCTTAGGGATATACGCAGGCTTACAGATTGAGAGCCCTGTTTCGGCGAGTTCCTATACTTAAAAGATTCTACGAAATGTCTATAGAATGGTGCAAATAACAAAGCCACGACAGGAGCCGCCACAGATCCCTAGCCTGAGACAGGGTTAGGGTTTTAGGGTTTAGGGGTGCAGGGCTTGGGGTCTCTGTGCATGGTTTAAGGTCCATTTCGTGGGACCCGTGGGTCCCGTGGGTTACCACTAATATAAGTCAATCAACACACTTGTGAAGGGTTACAATGGGCTTACTATGGGCTCATTAGAGGGATGTAGTATGTTACCTATCTCCAGGGCCCCTCGAAATACTGCCGTTGATACTTGCGCCTGAGAAAACTCTAATCCTGTAGATACTTTAACCGGGAATGCTTTCCATCTCTGGGGCTAAGATCCCAGGCAAGGACCCCCAACCCTAGACCCTAAACCCTAAACCCAAAAATGCTTCAGCCCAAAACCCTGAGCCCCAGTCAGGAAGGCGTTGTGAAACAGCTGCTCCACGTACTGACTTGGCTGTAACCCTAGCCTGGGGCTCTAAGTCCATGAATAATGCATACATTGGTGCCGTTATGTTTATAAATGCTACCCACATTGGGCAAGTTGGAGCCTAGGGAAGTGCATTGATAATGGGATGATAGGGGTGATTTTATGGCTTATAGCTTATAGGGTAGGTATTCTTACTAAGTCCCCCTGACCCTCCAAGTAACTTCCCAAATCGTCCGACTCCATCATGGCTAAACCCTAAACCGGGTCCATCAGCGCAGACCCGAAGCTTCCTCGTGGTGACTGGCATGGGTTCCCAAAAGGGGTTGGGCCGGGGGGGGTTGAGGTTGAGGGATTTACGAAAAAATGCGCATGGGGCATGTATGCCATAGTACCATACTTCCCAAGGTAAACCCTGCATCCTCCCTGCTTCCAGGTCATGTTCCATGTTCTTGTCCATTTGATTCTAGAGTAGTGGGGTACTACGCCTAGACCGCACCCTGAACCCGAAAGCTCCGGAATCCGTATATAGCCCCTTTTTTCGGGAACTCCCATACAGGAACCACCTACATCCTAAACCCTAAGCCCTAAACCCTAAACCCTAAACCCCTAAACCCTAAACTGGAAGGATCCATTCCTTACCACAAAGTAGGGCAGACCAGGCCTGAAAGTTCCTGTCCGTCTTGATCTCGCAAACCTGCATTTACCCTAAGGGTCCAAGGACCCAAATAATGGGGTTTTAGGGCCCAAAGACTATAATGTTAATGGTATTTGGGCCCTAAAACCCTATTATTTGGGTCCTTGGACCCTTAGGGTTAGGGTTTGGAATTTGGACTTTAGATTGTAGGTTTCGGCTGGTTTAGGATTTGGGGTTTACAGTATACGATTTCGGCTGTGGGGCTTACGGTTTTTTAGTTGAGGCTTCAGGGTTTGGGGCTTGGAGTTTGAGGTTAGGGTTGGGTCATTCCCCTTCCAGTGACTGTCCCTCGAGGACTCATTGCGGTTTAGTGTAGAGGGGCATGAACTGAGCTTTCATGTACCTGAATGCCGAATGTACTGTTCCGTCCTACCTTTTGCAGATTTTATGACGAAGACGCTAGGACATTCAGGGTTCAGATAGAGTTTAGTTTCTCTGCTTTGTGAGGGGAGTGGTGTAGGCCTTAGGGCTTGGGGCCTGCGGCTGCGGGACTACAGTCGCCCTTAATCGACTATGGCTTTGGATATATTCCAATAATAAGATCCCATATACCGCATATTCTATCTACTTAAGGGGGACTATAGAGTTTGGGGTCGGGCTTGGTACCAGAGATTCTTCTTTATCAGCTACTTGCTTTCACGGTGTGAGTCCTTTCAAGGCTCGGGCACCGAAATCTTTGAAATTCTTCTGGGCTCTTGCTGCAATTTGGCTTGCCTAAAAAATATGTAAAATGATAGCCGTAAAACCTTAATAACAGCCAAGAAAGCAATAATTCTACATACTTTTGGGGTCCATGCGGTTCTAAACAGATTATCAAAAGCCCCAGCTTTTGTTGAAACACCCTCGTCTACGTCTCATTACTACGGGCTTTGGCACAATGGACGTAGCCCAGGGACATGTAGCGATCACACAGGTAATATGGGGGTCTTCTCCAATTATTTTTTGGGCGGCTTCTGTAGGATTGTACTTCCAATATAAGCAAGGCTGATGAAGCCTTTGATGACCCTGGCAAACCCTAGCAGGACCAGGAGTCATAAATCGAACAACATCGAAACATGGCTCCACAAGTCATGTCAAGTAATGCTCACCAGTCGACGCCAAAATCAATATAACCTTAATATAACCCCAATATAACCCCATAACCCCAATATAACCTTAATATAACCCCAAAGCAAAGCAAGAACAACACATACCCTGAACCCTTTATTAGGTTTATATTGGGGTTATATTAGGGTTATATTGGGGTTATATTGGGGTTATATTGGGGTTATAAGTGGTAAGAACGCTGTTTACAGGGTCTCGTCGGCCCCCCGCGCTCCTTGGCAATGACGCTGCCTTGCTCGACACCGCGGCAGAACATTGAAACGGCCTGGGCTCAATGGTCTTAGATTCTGTCTGGGCGCGTCCGCCAGAATTATGGGACCCATTGCAATTCTTCCCACGTTCAGAATGCTAGTATACTGGCTCTCATCTGGGGACCCAGGATTGAAAAGGAGGACAACTGGGCTGCATGGCCATAAAGGCCTCGATGTTCACGACCGAGCTCAGGGCTTCAGGTTTGTTGTGGCTCCAATAACCTACAGTTTAGTAGTAAGTACCCCTTAATTAGTTGGTATAGCCTTTAAAACTGTACGTTATTGGGGTTACAGGTAAGGATTGTTTTGAGGCTGAAGTCATGGCATGAGAGCAAGGCACGTCAGCACCCCAACTGAATGGATCCCTAACCTAAATGCAAATGGCTGTCCACAATGGATCAAGAAGATCTGCCGACAAAGAATCAATCTGAAGTGCTTGACATACGGCGACATACGGTGTTCTTGAAAACACGCACACTTTGGGACTCATGGTTTGCGTTGTTATCACAGCAAAATGATCTTGAGGGCGCAATCCAGAATACGGACCCCAGTCATACCTTTGTTGTTGCCATTTATCCCCAAGGACCCATGGGTTCATCCCCCAAACCCTAAACCCTGAATCCAAAACCCTCAACCCAACAAAAAACCCAGCAACTTCCCAGTCAAAACACAACAGACCGGGGACAGTACGATGCTCTTGCCATTGGAGCGGTTATTGCAGCTGGAGAGACATCCCTGCCATCAGAAGTTTGTTTCTCAGAAAGGGATGCCCTTAAGGATCTGCGGAATATGCAGCCCTGAACCCTAAACTAAACCCTAAGCCCTAAACCCTAACCAGGGATGCCAAGAAAACAAGATGTTTCCCCCTAATGGATGTTACAGACAGTCCCAAATCCTCACGGTTGGACGCTTAGGGCTGAAACAGAAACCATCCCGTGATGAGTTTGAGCAATACTACAGTCACAGAAGATCTCTAATTATGAGGGACTGCTTGGGTGGCTGTTTGCTCTCTTTCATGACTTGAGAGGTGGGTTCAGACGTTCAGGGTATCTATACTTCTGGACAATACTTCCAGGGACCCGCGAGTAAGGCAACATACTATATCCCCTTAATCAGCGCAACTTATAACTATCTACCGTAGCCCTGAATAGATTAGTTACCGAACTTGTGAAGTGGGGGAGGGTTCAGTTTCAACCTAGGCCCTACGCCCTCGACCTTAGGATAGCGTTTGCGCTGCAGGGTCCCAGACTTTAGCGTGGAGTTGATTTAGTTCAGGAGATTTAAGTCTATAAGCGATGCCTACTTTAGGCCCTGAGGACCACAAATGGTCCCTGCTTTGGGCTACTTTGGATCCCTAGGATGAGGATACTAGGGTGTAGGGTTATGAGATTTTTTAGCTGGCACAGACTGTGAATCCTACTATTATTTATTAGCACATTTTGAGCACATTTGAAACACATGGGTTCAGGGCTTAGGGTATGGATACTGTTGAAGGATGGCATGTCTTCCAGCTATCCTTTGGCCCGGCTACGTAGAAATGCTCATGCCTTGGACTTACGAACACACTACACGGATAACATTATGCTATGCTCCCAAGGACTGGTCTTCCTATCACAGCTGGTTGCGAAACCAAATGAATCGATTTGCCAAGGTGTTAACCCAAAAGGCCCTGCTGAATGGAGGCCCCCTGCGATAAACCCTAAACCCTAAACCCTTGGGAATTGCATCTATAAACCATGACCCCTGCGGGCCCAAACTCTATAGAGCATCAGAAAACACGTTGCCAACGGGAGCTTCCTTACGGTAATCTGGGTTGCTGATAAGGAACTGAAACTAACTAAGCTACTATACTAAGCCTTATTATTACCGTTAACTCATATATAATATGGTAGCCTAAAAAATTCTTAACAGCAACCCGGTTAATTACTCCCCCAAGACACGTTGGGGAGGGTGTTTGGAAGAAACTCGTCTTAGGATCCGGAGCAAAACTGCAGAGGTATTAGGGTTTAGTGTTTAGCGCCTAGGCCTAGGATAACCCATGCTCCCCAAGAAACCCTGAACCTTAAACACTAAACCTTAAACCCCACACCCCACACCCCACACCTCAACCCACGAAGCCCATCTGCAAAGGGGCAGCAGTGCTTTTCGGAAGCGTTTGGGGCTTCCATGCTAGCTCAGGGAACTTTAGGGAGTGGCAACCCTTAAACCCTGCGTTTAGGGTTCTGGGTTTAGAGTTTAGGACTCAGGGTTTAGGGTTTAGCTAAACGGCAACCCCTAAGCTAAAGCCTAAGCCCTGGACTCTATCAACCCTAAACCCTGGAGAATAGACACGGAACATTGTACACCTAAATTGGGCTTCTGCAATTGAATCTAGTTTCATTTAACCCTAGTATGGGTATATAGTAGATAATAGATAATACCGTATGGTTTCCTTAGAATAGTAACTTCAATTACATTCCTTGACGTCACCCAGTCAACCCTAACATGCCAGGGGGGCCCGGCGAAGCGCCGAGCCTGCAGCATCAAAGCCTGCCCGACTCAAGGAGCAACATCTTCTTTAATGGTTTAGGGTTTAGGGTTTTAATGGGGACTCCAAACAGGGAGCCCAGCGATATAGTGGGAATATGATAGCAATATACCTACCGGGTCCGTACACTAGATTGTCATTAAGGAACGTAGACAAAATTACAATGAAAAGGAAGCCCTATCTTTTGCTATATACCCATATGATGGTAGCTTAAGTTATGTTCCTTAACTGCATCCCAGTATGTTCCTACCACTGCTACACCCAAAACACTAAACTTCCCATTATATTCCTCATAATATGAACCATAGTCTAAGCTCCTAGTATCCCCCTTCATCGCCCCTCTAGTAGTCCCCTATTAACTCCCCTATCTAACCCCCTTCAAGGCGATAAGATCATGGCTCCTAGATTCTCGGGACTCCCTGTTTAGGGTTCGCCATTCGAGTACGTTTGAGGACGGCAGAAAGGAAGTTCGGGATAATTGCTTTTCCAACTAAGTTTAGGGTTTAGGGGTTTGGGGTTTAGGGCGGCCCCTCTCCCTACCCTCTCCCTGAAAGCTAAACCCTACACCCCAAACTTAAATTGCGTGGCTCATCCCCCTTCCTCTCCCCGGCTCCTTGGGTCCCTCAAAAACTCCTGCCCCCCAATGAGGGTTATACAGGGATAGTGGAAAATAAAATGGAAACTACTATAGGGTTTAGAGTTTAGGGTCTGGCCAGCGTGTAAGGGCCATCCCATTTTCCACCCCCCGTCCCCACCAAACCATTCCAAATATTCCGGTGTATAGACCCCTCCCACCATGGAGTGCATCTCACACCCCTAAGACCTCAATCCTAGAACCCAATTCCTAGCCAGAAATTCTATCTGGTTCCTTCTTGGGTTTGGTAATGTTTTTGGGTAGGAAATTTCATGTGCAGCCCAAGAAGCCCTAAACCCCAAACCCTAAACGCCATAAAATTCCTCTGTGTAAAGCTTAATCTGTAAGCCCTGGGCCTGGCTCTTGGCCAGCCTGTCCAGGTATGCTGAAGTCCTCCATGCCCTGCCAGGGATCTATATGTTTGTATGGGGGAAAGGGGGGGTTAGGGTTTAGGGTGTGTATATATATATATACATATATATGTATATATATATATAAATGAATCTCTCTCTATATATATATATATGTATATATGTGTGTAAATATATATATATATGTATATACATATGTGGGAATATAGGTGTGTGTGTATATATATATGTGTGTACATGTATTTATAGAAATATACACACATGGTTATATAAGGTTTTGTAGGGTTTAGAGGTCATGGGGAAAATATGTAGGGGGAATATAAGGTCTAAGGACATATAGGAATCTATAGCGAATATTGACGGGATGTATAGGAATGTACCGGTCCTACAGAGGTATACGAGGATATATCCAGATATTTAGGGGAAGCTACCTCAATGATGGAGAATCAACTGCAAAAGCATCTGCACAATGAAATGGACACGGGCTTCATCTAGGGGTTTCGTATAGATGACTGTTGGTTAAATAAGTCGGACAGGGTTTGAGGTGTACACTCTGCTACAGATGATTAGGATGACAAAGGGAGACCACTGGTGATCTTTCAGGCTTCTATGCTATGGTCAACGGTTTATGGCTAAGGGATCACTGTGGTTCAAGGTGTCCTGGGGCTATGGGAATTGGGATGAAGGACTCAAGACCCTAAACTCAGCACCATCGACTCTGCTTTGCGTGCCGGGTAAACCCTAAACCCCAAACCCGTCCCGGCTAAGGGTGCCTCATCCATAGGAAGCGGGGAATCGCTTTTGCGGTGTTCATCTGGAAACTAGGTAGGAAATATGGGAATGTAGTATACAGGGATGATATAGGGATTGTATTCCCTTGTTCCCTACTAACCGCCAGTAAAACCCTTAGCCGCAGCAAGTTGTTGCAAAGCCGGGGCCATTCGAATAAGCAGAACTGGTATGTGACAATTATAAACACTAAACCCGAAAAAAAAAATAAAAATATATATATATAAACCCTAAACCTAGAGCCCTAAACCCTAAACGGTGGTCTTGCCTGAAGGTTGGTGTTCCGAGGCGTTCCGAGGGACCGCATGCAACCCTCAAACCTCAAACCCCATATGGTTCAGGGTTTAGGGCTTCTCTGCCTGTAGCCCCAAATATCTGTAGTTTAGTAGAAATTGCTTCGTCATTCAAAGGTATAACCCATAAAACTGTAGGTAATTGCGGCTACTGGTAAACCGTACTTTGAGCGATCCTGGAGTAGGGTAAGATGCTAAATCCCGCAAAGAGCCCATGTCAATGGTATTGTTTGGGTACTGTCCCCGCACAGTAACAGTCTATAATTGAGGTCATATTTAGGACCACATACACATAAAGTATGAATACTATTCAACTGTTACTGGGTCGGTGCAGTATCTAAGGTATTGTATAGTTAAGTTCCCAGCCTCAATAACCGCACGGTCCAGCAAAATAAGCCCTAAACCCTTAGGCCTACACCCCAAAGCCTGAACCCTACAGCCTCAACCCTAAGCCCTTATAAACCCTAAACCCAAATGCCGAAACCCTACACAACTATGTCCGTAAATCCTTTGTATCCCTGTGTATCCCTGTAATCTCTATATGTCCCCCAAATACAACAACCCTAAAACCCTAAACCTTTACACCCTATGTAACTTTAGGAGTTCCTTGCCTTAGCAACGATGCCGCCGAGACCAGGCAACATGAAGTGAATCCGGGGGTAGGAGCACCTAGGGTAAAGACTTTGTAGGGGTTGTATAGCGGTTATATATTATATAGGTGGTATATAGGCGGTATATAGGGGGAAATGGGGTTTTAGGTTTTGGGTTCCTTGAGAAGGTTTATTGGGTTTCGGGTTTAGGGTTCCTTTGAAGGGCTTATTGTGGCTACATCGGGGTACATCGGGGTAAATTGGGGGATATAAGGTTATATAGGGGGATCTAGCGGGATTACGGGATTTAGGGTTTAGGTGTGCGGGTGTTGAGTTCAGGGTTTTGTGGGACTGAAGTGACTGAACATGCTGCGCAAAAGAGCTTTAAGGATTCAAAAGAAGGTTGATGGGAAATCGACCGAGACATACGTCTGGTGTACGGTGTTGCCTTGTTGACACTCCCTAAACGCTAAACCCTGAACCCTAAACTCTTTTTCCGCTGTGATACTACAACTACTGCTCTTTCAGGTGTGGAACCCTTCACCTTGCACCTAGCAGTTTGGTTTTGTCATTTGAGCCATAGCCTAAACTCCTAGTATCCCCCTTCATAACCACCATGGTACTCCCCTATTCAATCCCCTATATAACCTTTTCAGGAGTTTAGACTATAGCTCATAGCCCCTATAAACCCCTACACACTCCCAGTTTTCATTTCATGTGTCATGTTCTTTTCCGTTTGATTCTCCATTGTAACCTTGGTCTTAGGGGGTCGGGGGGGATCTAGCGGAATTCCGGGTGCAGAGCTTGGAGCTTACAGTTGTCCAGGCAGGTGGTTTAGGGTTTTATCGTTTAGGGTTTAGGCTTAAGGGTATAGGGTTAAGGGTTTTATCGTTTAGGGTTTAGGGCTTAGGGGCGGAGATATGTGTTTGGTTATTGCAGCTTCGGGAAAGGCGCCATGACTTCACATTACGAGATACTGACTTGTTCTTAGTAGGTAATAAGATAAGGGAATACACTCCCTACATTATATATAATGTACACCCTGATTCCCTACTAAACCTAAACCCTATGAATCCTAAGCCCTAAACCTTAACCACTAAGAACCGGTAAGAATATGAAATCCCCAAGGCTGCAATCTTTCTCGCCTCCCAGTACTCTAGGTCCACGGGTTGGTTATTGGCTTAGGTTTTAGCGGGGGTTAGGAATTGGGGTTTAGGGTTTGGGGTACCATGGCAGTTTGACTCTAAGCAAAGGTGCTGGACCTGTTCTCAACGACAAGAACTAATCCCATATCGGCCATGTTCGGCATCGCAATTTTTTCTTATAGACAGCCTGTGTTACTTCGATATTATTTAGGTACTACACTCACGGTCATGTTTGACCTGTCAGGGATTCAGGGACTAAACCTGTAACATTATATTCAAAACCCACCCAGGTTATTGGCAGTCCCGGGTCCCGCAAGTAAAATAGGGGAAGCCAATATAGACCCCAATATACTATAGTCCTTATTATTAGGATCCCTGAATGGTCCCCCTAACTATGGGAACCCCCCCCATTTCAAAGCCAAAGGCACAGGTTCGTAGCATGTGACTGCCAAGTCGTCAAACGGGATCCTCTTCAAGCGAGCTATCCACCATTTAGGGTTTAGGGTTTGGGGGTGTTATCCCCCTATAATGGAGAAACAACTGGAAAAGAACATGGAAACTGAAATGGACACTGCTTTGTATTAAGGCCCAGTCATGAGGCACTGTAACAGCTCTGGCTTAAGGTCTTGGGGCTTAGAATGTACTTTTCTGGGAGGTTCACAATAGTCAAAAGCAGGCTTATAAGGACCCAAAACCTGGTCAAAACTCGAAATAGCCACACTTACTCAGATATAGTCCTATCAAACCTAAACCCTACACCCTATCCCCTAAACCCTTAAACCCTAAACCCATAAACCCTAAACCCCTAAACCCTAACCCCTAAACCCTAACCCCTAACCCCTAAACCCTAAAATGCCTGTCCGTATCTGCCATCCTCAGTTCCGGCTGCGCCAATGACTTCTCCGAAGGTGGAGATATAGGGTTTCTATAGGGATATATAGAAGATATAGATGGGTTTAGGGTTTGGGGTTTAGGGGTTTAGGGGTTGGGGGGGGTTTAGGGTTTAGGCTGAGGGTTATACAGGGGTAATATAGGGATGATGGAAAAGAAAATTGAAGCCAACATTTAGGATTAAAACAAACTAATACTAAGCAGCTTTCGGTTTTGGGTTATTCCTTCGGTTTACAGGGTCTTGGCGCCAAACCATCTACGAGATAACCCGAAAGCATCTAACTGAGGCGCAGAATTTAGCCTCTTGCTCATTTGGTCATCCGACGACAACAGCAGCAATACCCTAAGGGTCCAAGTACCCAATATCTAGGTACTTGGGATTTGGGTAATAATGATTCGATGGTACAGGTTTTGGGCAGGTATATGAATTAAAATCTAAACTCCGAGCATCCCCCTTAATAGCAACTAGAATACTCCCCCTATATAATCTCTTTTTTAACCCCCTTAAGCAGCTTAGGCTTTAGCTCATTGGGTACTTTGACCCTAAGGGCTAGATCTCCTACTTGAAGGACTTAAATAGGGCAACTTGTCTTAATGCAAACGGCCCTGGTTGCCGCGGCCATACCAACAGGGCAGCTGTGCTTCCTCCCTGTTGATTGACAAAATCCTTCATCACTTTCAACCTATAACACGGACACCCTCGTACACCAGACTTAGGAGTCATGCGGGTTCTGGCCCCTCAGCAGAAATCCTAAGCCCTACACCAGCCCTCCTGCTTACCACCTGAATGGTTCGGGATTCGGATTCAGGAATTCCAGAACGAACCCCGAGAACAGCTGCATAACTGGCAGCGAAGCCACCTGAAACCCCAAACTCGCAAACAAATGATCGCCCATCACAGCTGGAATTGACACACAACGTTGTAAACCCTAAACCCTAAACTGTAAAACCTACCTGTAACCCCAAATTACCTACAGCTTAATAGTAATTACCCCTTAATTAGTAGGTATAATCCCTAAAACTGTAGGCAATTGGGGTCACAGGTAAACCCGCTCCTTCTGACGCGCTGATAGCTTTTGCAAACCTCGGCAATGCGCGGCTCAAGGGAGTGGGGCCTGATCTAATGAAACTAAATAATAGTAGTAATAAACAATCATAAGAATAGTAATAATAAATAATAGTAATAATAATAATAGTAATAAGAACAATAAGAATAATCATAATACCTAAACCCCCAAAAGTATGTAAAATGATGGCCTTTTGGGCTACTATTATGGGTTTGGGGCCATTATTCTACATACTTTGGGGGTTGAGGTAGTAATAAATCATCATAGGAATAATAAGCAGTAGTATTTGATCTAGAGGCCTCATAAACTGAACAGTTACCTTGACCGCCAAGAGTAGATAAGATAATGGTCCAAGACCTGTTCAGAAAACTAAAAAAATCTGTACACTATTTACACTGAGGGTCAATGTACCCAATAATTGGGTACTTGGAATTTGGGTAATAGTTATTATAGTGCAGATTTTGGGTCAGTATATGGTTATTAAGTACTTGGACCCTTAGGGTTATTTTGGGTTCAGGTATCCATTGAACTGAGTAGAATTGAAGAGGGATTGCGTCTATGTCGTTTTTGAAGCGGTGACGTGGGTGGTTAAGGTTTTGGGCGTGAGCACGTTGGGCGCATGTGCAGTTTCCGTCTTAAGGCCTTAGAATTACGGGTCTTGTGTCGGGGTAGGTTTAGTGCTTAAGGGCGAAGAGTCCGGCATGAGACGTTCGACGGCAAAGCCTTCATAAGAATCATCAGTAAAGCCACGAAGAAATTCAGAACCACCGTGATTGTCATCAAATCCTTCACTCTTCACCTTAATATTACCGACCCACCCCCAATGCGCAGATACGTCCCCCACAATAGTTGGGCTCATGTAGGGTAAACTTATTCTTCGTGGCAATGGTGCACTGTTGGGAAGAGGTATTATCACTACATTTCTAAAGTGACGTACTCCACAGCCCTGTGAGCGCTAAACCTCAAAACAGAAACCCTTCCCCCCAAACCCTGAGCCTCAAACCCTAAACCCCATACCCTTCGCAAAGACTCCTGTGTAGTCCCTTAGTGGGTTGTATGCTGTAACGCCCTACCCCAAGCCCATAACAAACCCAACATATTAACCCCTGAACAAACCCCAAGCCTAGCACCGTAGGCCCAAACTCGTGGAGCCAAAAAAATTGAAATTGGTCAGCAAGGAATGAACGAATGGATCCTCATAGTCGCTACATAGCCCAATCATACACGAGCTTTCATTTTCTTCTGCATTCCTTCCTTCCCTGCTAACCCTGAACCCTAACCCCTAAACCCTAACCCTAAGATCCCTAAACCCTGAACCCTAAACTCTAACCCCAAAGCCTAAGAACCCCAAACCCTAAACCTAAACCCTCAAGGCCTTAAAGCTCTGAAAACCCTCAACCCCGGGGCCCCCGCCGAAGTGGCCCGGTGATACCGCTCATTAGTCGAGCCAGTAGGCTGTTGCAGGACGCGTCATCTGCCAGGAGTTTGAGAGTTTAGGGATTAGGGTTTAAGGTTCAGTGTTTAGGGCTTAGGGTTTAGGGCTTCGGATTTAGGGTTTAGGGCTTAGGGTCTAGGGGTTGAGGGCTCTATATGAAATATAGGGTTTATGGAAGGAATAAAGGAAAGCAGAGCTTTTGGTCTAGAAAGGTTTCTGAATGGAGCAGTGGGGTAGGAAGCGCGGATTCAGTAAACTTTCAGACTGTCAAGAATCACGTCCAAGAAAAACCCTAAACCCCTCGAACCTCCCGATCTCCAAAGAAGGATTGGTTGAAGTGCCTGTATACTGCCTTCCTGTCCTTGGCTTTTTGGGGAAAGCCCTCGGCCCCTGTAAAACCCCCGAAGATCAGAGTCCTAAGCCCCAAACCCTGCAAATGCAGGTATGAATCAATTCCTTAATGATATGCCCGCCAGGGTATAGGGTCTAGTGCTTAGGGTCCCTGAATAATATGGTTTAGGGTTTAGGGGAAACCCTAAACCCTAAACCCTTAACCCCACACTGTATATACTTGGGTGACTCTTCCTCATTATATGCGGGTGGGGAGGTTTATTATAGGCAGGTGATTATTCGACCGGACGGATCCAGCCCTAAACTCTAAAACGATGTATACATAGGGGTTTAGGGTGTTAGGAGTTAGGGTTTTTGGCTAGGATCTAGGGTTCAGGGGTTTCTGGATTAGGGTCTAAGGCTTATGGTATACATATATGTCCTGAAGCTCTTCTACCTACAGAGCCGCCCACAAGGCTATCCCATGGTAGGGATTCAAAACCCTAAACGCCAAACCCCAAAACACGACTTTATCCAAAAATTCTTACCACGAAACCCTAAACCCTAAACCCTACACCCCAAAACCGTCACCTCTTGCCACAGAACTCTAGAAGCCTGAAACGCTAAACCCCAACCTCCCCCAACCCCCCACCCACCCCACCAGGTTTTGGGTTTCGGGTACGAAAAACATCAACCCTATCATTTTGCGTTCCTTTTCCGCCACCCAACCCCACCCTACGCGAACCCAACCTATGTTTTCCATTACTTAAAACAATTTTGGGAGGCAAATTCTAATGATGCACCACCTGAATTAACGCCCTTTTCAGTACATAGATCCCATTCAATGTTTTGGTGAA
>CAJNIZ010030269.1:50812-74284 GCA_905231905.1 Symbiodinium pilosum
AAAAAAAAAAAAAAAAAACAGGGTTCAAGGCTTAAAAGCTTATCGGATTTTGTATGGGCTGCAAGCTTCAAGGTGCAGGGTTTAGGGTTTCTACCGTCTTGGGTTGGAACATCATTCTGAAGCATGATTGCCTGGCAGAGGAGTTAAAGTCAAAATCCTAAACCTTGAACCCTTGACCGTGTGTTCTGGCAGAAAGTGCAGAGTGCAGAAGTGTGGTAATGGTTTCATGCTGTCGCCTCCGGATTACCAGAATGGTCGAGGAAATCTGAAAGAGTTCTTGCGTAAACCTTCACAATTCCTCAGCCATGCCTACTTGAAGGATTGGGCGGGGGACTTCCCTAATTCAAAACCTCCCGCCACACCCCCCCCCACCCTGATGTTGAACGTTCCCATTGTTGTATACCAGAAGATGTACGGAATGATTAATATTAGGATGAATGATCGAGAAGCCCTGAGAAAGTTCCCGCGCAAACCCTCACAATCCCTCTGGAATTCCTACTCGAAGGATAGGGGGGCTTCCCAAATTCAACCCCCCTCCATCCCGCCTGATAGTGAGTGTTCCCATTCTTGCATATTAGAAAATGTGCGCAATGATTAATATTAGGCGGTTGGGGTTGGGGTGAAGATCGCGAGTCTCCCTGACCTTCAAAGCACTGAAAGGCTCGGATTGGAGGAAGTAGGTTGCCCTAAGGGTCCAAGGACCCAAATAATAGGGTTTCAGGGCCCAAATACCATTAATATTACAGTATTTGGGCCCTAAAACCCTGTTATTTGGGTCCTTGGACCCTTAGGGTTGTAAGTGCGGTCTAGGGTTTACGGCTGAGGGGTGACAAGCACACCAACAACAATTCGGGGACTTGACATCCATGCTTTAGCGCATAACCTACCCACCTCAGATTTGGCTCCAGAAGCCTTCCCTGTAGCGTTAATGTTCTCAAACCAGCCTAAGCAGCAGACAACAGAGGAGCCTTTACGGGGGTTTATAGGGTTTGGGGTTTAGGGTTTAGGGTTTAGGATTTAGGGGCTTAGGGTTTAGGGGAAGTCCCAGGGAGTCCTAAGTTCTGGGTCCCCTAACTGCGGCCTCCTTAAGGATGCCTTACTTCCTTACCCTAAGGGTCCAAGGACCCAAATAATGGGGTTTTAGGGCCCAAATACTATAATGTCAATGGTATTTGGGCCCTAAGACCCTATTAATTGGGTCCTTGGACCCTTAGGGCTAACTAAAGCTCACGATTTTAGGAGCAGCCGACTGCAGAGATTCACTAACAGCGGGCTTCAACTTACAAAACAACGGCAAGCATGCTTCAGGAAGCTCTTGTGAAGAGGGGTTAACACCCAACGCTTAGGACTGCAAGCAAAGCAGTGGTTTGGGGCGATTTACTGTCTGTCTGAGGTGCCCCATACCATAAGCATACCAGGAATCTAGGACCACAATATTGCTAACTATTCAAACTTCTGTGCTTAACCCCAAACCCTAAACTCTAAACCCTAAAACCCTAAAACCCTAAACCCTAAAACCCTAAACCCTAAACCCTAGTTACCCTCATTTTCTGAACCTAGACCTTGCTGGAGCAACGTGGAGACCCTTTTTCAATGGACTTTACTCGTGCATAGAGGTTGGGGGGTTCAATCCTGATCTCACGCGCCAGACTTCATCACGACTCTAATGCAAACTTGGGGAGGAGCCAATTCAAGGCTTCAGGAGGCCCCAACACCCCAAGCCAAAACGCAAACCCTACACCCTAAACCCTGACCAGGAAATATTACCAGGGGACAGGACAGACCCCCTAAGGACCCTAAACCCTAAACCGTCGCAGAGAAAGTACTCAAACGGGAAACTTTGAGGGTCTGTCCAGTTCCGGGGATCCCTCGGGGACCTACCTGAGCCACACCCGAAACCGTGACTTACTGAAGAGGGTAGGGTTAAGGGTTTAGGGTAATGCCGCAGGGACTACACTCCCCCAAACTAACATGGAAACCCATATAGGCCCCATTTGGAAGGACTGTAGTCTTTTTAGGCCCCTCGTTTGGTTTCCATGTTAGTTTCCGGGAATGTAGAATTCCGACTGCAGCCAGGTAGATATACAAAGTATCACTATAAGAACCCAGATAACCCAACATTGTCCCTCCCTCAATACCAGTATGAATATCCCGGGGGAAAAATCCCACTATGCTGGCCCTAAACCCTAAACCCTAAACCCTAAGGGGCAGAAAAGAATCTTTTAGAGGCTTTGTTGTCTGTTGAAATTTAGACTTTAAGGTTCCTCTAACAGCAAAGCCAAGGCGCCAATCCCTAATTGCTATCCCACAACGAGATAAAAGCCTCCGAAATCCGCGAATTAATCCGTATTGTGCTGCAAATGAGCTGATTTTTTTATCAAGATTGGAATGCAACAAGCTCAAAGGCACCCGGAAACTTGAGAACCCCCTGCACATATTCGCAAGATGAACCTTCTGCTCCACAGGAAGCGCTCCAAAACCCCATGACCGCGCAATCACAAGATTAAAACTTGCTCTGTGGCTTATGTACACCCTGCATGACCTACTAATCCTGGGGCTTGGAGGTATACTATACAGCAATTTAAAAGATTTGAAGGGAAATACCACTGGCAATTGTTCAGGCATTTACATTACACAACCCTATAAACCCCCAGAATACTGCAAGCTTGCCATGTTCCATGTTCTTGTCCATTTGATACTCCTAAACCCCTAAACCATACTTCGTTGCCGAGGCAATCGTCCTCAAAACCTGAGCCCTCAACCTTGAAACCTAAATCCTAAACCTCAACACCTAAACTCCAAACTCCCAACCCTAGACTTGAAACTCCGAAAACCTAAGCTGCAAACCCTGTACATTCCCTATATACCGCTAAATATCCCTATATACCCCCCCGCATATCCCCTACAGAGCCCTATATCTTCACTAGATATCCCCCTACACCCCTAAACCCTGTAAAATCACTCCGCACCATCTGAGGGCAGTGCGCTTCGGGGTCCACGCCCACAGGGTCATGCCCATGTATTCAGATGTATGGTCCTGCCAGTATGGTTTAGGGTTTATAGGGTTTTGGGGTTGTAGGGCTTAGGGGTTAAGGGGTTTTTGGGTTTAGAGTTTAGGGGTTTAAAGGTTTCAGAGGTTTAGGGGGTTAGGGGTTTTAGGGTTTAGGGGCTTAGGGTTTAGGAGATTAGGGTTTAGGGGTTTAGGGTTTCATGGAGGGTTTGAGGGTTTGGGGCTTCAGGGGGTCATAAGCAACCCGCCCCCCGGAAGGACCCACCTCCTGGGGTAATTCATTCTGAAGGGAAGGAAATTTCATTCGTCGACTAGGTGTAACAGGTACACGCACCTGTTTTTTGGTCTAGGGTTTAGAGTCTGGGTTGGCCCCTAAAACCCTTTGAAAAACATTCGAATATGTGGCCCCCTATTAAAGCCATTAGGGAAAATATTAGATATCCCAGGGGCCTACCCAGGAGTGTGCGAAAATGGATATTCGAAGTGGCTGACCACGAGCTGGCCAGCTTAAATGATGAGAATATGTTTTCGCAGGAGGTTTGGCACCACTGCTGAATGCCCTGTAGCATAGGTCCCGTATGCACTGAGGGGTTCTGTAGGGTTTGGGATTTGGTGCTTGGATTTAAGCTTTCAGGCTTCTTGTACGCACCCTAGCACAAAACCTCATGAGTCACATAATGGCCGCTTGTAGAGGTCGAAGACTGCTCGGGGCTTTCTTCAAATTATGTATGCGGGGGTCTCCCAAAATAGCGGTAGGTTTTGGGGGGGGTTGCCATAATCAGGATTAAAGTAATTTGGAGTCTATATTGGGGTCCCTGAAACTGCCATGTCTGTCCTGCAAAAAAAAGAAAATCTTTGAAGATACCCATGAATACAAATCACGACATACAAGACGATTGCATGGCACACAAACCTTCATGCACGGTTGTCTTCGGCATCCTACTATCAGTGGTATATGACACTATACCCTGGAGATGCGTGGGGAGGTAACCATAAAACTTAGCGGAGACTGGATCAAACTGCGTAGGTTTAGCTGAACAGTCCCCGTCTCAGGGCCCCTCTAGCAGCATGAAAGATGGTCCTCATACGGCAGGCGAGCGTTGTCGTTAGCATCTGTCTTCTTCTTGACCTCAGCTATGGCCCCTCCAGGATTCGAGGTGGCATGGCAAAGAGTCATCCTCAAGTGGCTGAATAGGGTTCAGGGAGTAGGGGGTAGGGGTCTAAGTTAGGGTTTGAGGTTTGAGGAACCCCTAGCTTCAAGCTTGTCCCTTGTATTAGTTTGCTCTTGAGCTTTCAAGGGTGCCCTGCCCTATTTCACCTCATCTTGTGCTGTGCGCTTCTCGACTCCCTTGTCTGAACTCTTGTGGGGCTTAAGCAGCCCATTGCCCGCAAATCCACCCAAAGAACAACGACAGCCAGAGTTCCCTAAACCCTAAACCCTAAGTTCCCCTCGTGCCAAGGCAAAACTCAGGGAAGAAATGTCCACACATTCTCAACCTCAACCCTGAAACCTGGAATACTGTTTGGCCTGGGGTTTAGGGGTTTAGGGTTTAGGGTCCTAGGGTTTCTGCGCATTAAAGCCTGAGTTTGGCACCCATAAGATTCCAGAAGTAAGTGGATTTTGATAGCCGCAACCCCTGAAGGTAGCATAACCTCATAATTTGACTGGTTTAGGGTCCTAACCGCGAGGTGGGGATTAGAAAGATTCTTTGGATACCACATCCTTCTGACCTGGCAACCCCTGCACCCTCAGCATCATTGCTGACGAACTGTGAACCAACTGCCCCAAAGTTCCAAGTACCAATGCAGCATGTACTGAGGCCCAAAGTAAAAATATGGGAACCCATTTAGGCCCAAATATATTAAACTATATTAAACTGAAACTGTTACCCTAAATTCGGAGGCCAAATTCTAAGCCTAAACCGCAGAACCCGAAACCCCGGACACTGAATCAATGTCGGACCTTCCACCATTCAGAACCCAAACCCCAACTCTAAGCCCTTAACCGCGCTGAAAACGCTTCACCGTCCTGAATCCTTAATGCTATACCGGTTCCCTCGGATTATGGGGCCCGCTACCGCCCCTACCCTGGTTAGGGCTTCGGGTACTACACCCCCTAGATGCCCACCTTAGGTAAGGTTGTTTAAAGCTGTTTAAGGCTCGTTCTGGCCAATAAAGGGGAACCGGGGGGGTGGGGGAGCACTGTTTATACGGAAAAAAAGCATGACCTTCTAATACCACAGTTTCCAAAGTACAAGATACTTAGGGCTACTTTTTTCAATGAAAACAATATATAGAAGGGGGTTGGGGAACCCAGAACCCTTGTTTGTAAACCCTAAATCCTTATCCCTAAACCCCACACCCTTCGAAGTTGGGAGTGCTGAGGGCTCTGACAATCCTCGACAGTGCAGACAGGTCTGGGACTTCGCTCAGGCCAGCCTTTTAGCGGTTACGGTTGATCAGTTTTAAAAATGTAGGGTTTAGGGTGTAGGGTTTAGGATTTAGGATTCAGGGTCTAGGATTTAGGGTGTAGGGTTTAGGGTTGATCCCTTGAGTACTCCCCCACCCATGAAACGGTCTACAATAGGGGACATATGAAGGGCACTGCATAACTATAATTAACTATGTTCTAAGTACGTACTCTCCAACTATTAACGACTTGGGCAGTACCCAAGCTGATCCCTTCTTCGTGGGAGTCCCAAATTTAGGGATTATTATATGCGGCTTAAGGATGTTGTCCAATCATATAGAATCAAATCGAAGACAACGCAGGATGAAATGGGGTTCAGGGTATGGGGTTTCTACTCGATGCCTCAGGATGTAGGGCTTGGGAGTATGAAGGTATAGGGTTCGGGTTTGGGATTTAGGGTTGACTTTTAGGGTCTAGGGTAGAGAGACAGGTTTCAAAGTATACCGCAAATGTTGCCCTAAAACCTGAACCCTACACCCTAAAACCCTGAAATCCTAGACTCTAAACCCTGAATCCTAAACCTTGAACCCTGACATCCTAAACCCTAAACCCTGACATCCTAAACTCTAAACCCTGAACTGCGGGTTGCCCCAGCCCACCCTCCGACGCGGTGGAGTCTTTAACCATCGGGATAAAGCTGACGAGCAAGAGAAGTGCACAGCCTTTGCAAGCAACAATGCGGCCACGTGCTGAAATGAAGGCTTAGGATCTACTTACAAGTTATAAGCTATAAGGTTTAGGGCTTAGGGTATAGGAACCTGGATGTGCGAGTCTTGCAGTGAGAGAAAAATGTACCAGCATGAGGCCCCAAAAGTCTACCTACCTGAACCCTAAAAAGTTACTAAAAATCTACCTCAACCCTCTGCCTGGCCTACAACCGTGAAGCAACCGTTAAGCCCTGGAATGCTTAAGACTGCTTCAGCCCCCCCAAATACCTGGATTTTGCCTGGATAGATGCTTCTAAGGGGCTGTAGACCCCAAAAAGCAGTCTTAAGCATTCCAGGGGCTCAGCAACATATCGGTTATCTAGTTTCAGTCAGAGCATGCATGCCCAAGCCATGACAGTCCATGTCATAAAATGTCCGAACACCGGAGCACCCATGCAAAAACTGAAATACAAAGATAAACAGCTACATAACCCCAATTTCCATAAAATTGTCCACTTTCTTCTCTATTCTATTCTCCATTTTCTTACATACGCCTATACCCCCCCCCCCCTAAACTATACCCCTAAATCCCCCTACACATCCCGAGGTATCACTCTACCCCTGTATCCCCCTGTACATCCCTAGGTCTCCCTATCCCCCTACGTCACCCTATACCTAGGTAGCCCTGTTCCCGCCCCAGTCATATCAAAGTCCGTGTCCGAGTGCATGTGGCCACCAGAGCAACCATGTCCAAACCATGAAGAACTCACTGGTGGTGAGCAGGGAATACGGGAACACAGGGTTCATATAAGGGTAATAGGAAGCTATAAAGGGACTATATAGGCGCAATATGGGGGTAACATAGGGAAAACGGGAATATGCTATAACATCCATGTCCAAGCGCACCTGAGTACCGGGTGAGCACCGAAGCACCCATGTCCAATCCACAACAACGTCCATGTTCAAGCGCATCCACCGGTAGAGCTTCTATGCCCAAACCAAAATGACATCCACGCTCGAGTGCTCCAAAGCCCTGGAAGCTATGCAGCATTTCAAAACGTTCTTTTTTTTACGATTGGTTTCGATGTCAGGGATTAGGGCGGGGTTTTGATGTGTCTTCAGGCTTAAATGTTGAGTGTATCATTCAGGATTGCCGGGAACGTTTCTGCCGGCAAATCACCGGCATCAAAAATGACAACACATTCCGCTGTTGAATTTGTAAGAGGAACCCGGTAATCTCCTTACCACCCGAACTTTAACCTGCGCACTTCCCCTAGCTGAAGCATTGAACAACCAAAACAGATGCCTCCACACAAGAACTCCAACCTGAAGCAAACGCGGGGACTTGGTAAGTGATGATACAACTGGGGTTATCATATAGCCTATAGGGGCTATAGGCATACTGACTAAGTCCCCCATGACCCTCGAAGTCAGACTGACTTAAGCCGCTCCTTCGGTTGGCGAAAGGAAAAGGGCCATGGATGTAATTTCCCAAGTCCACAAAGATCCCAAGGCCTATGCCCTGAAGCCTAACTAAACCATCAACGCTCAAACCTTAAACCTATGACATGGATTATCCCCACATACCCTCTGTGGCCAGCCTCTTGCAGCTCCATCAGCGCCTTGAGCAGTAGGTCAGGGTGGTGACAGCATGCTAAAAGAAAGTCACATGCGGGCCGCTCAAAATTGAAGGACCTCTTGGGGTAGCCATGCAACAAAGCAAAACGCAGAAAGGACAAAATGCCCCAAAAGGGAATCATCTAGAACAGTTTTTGTGCTGGTTTCATCCAGAAGGCCTGTGGGGTTTAACTAGCTGAGTGTTGCATCTAAAAGCTTTTTTGGGCAAGTAACGGGAACCATCCCAACTAAGTCCTGAAGCCTTCCTAGGCGACGGCTGAATTTGGCATGTTCTGAGGTCAGAGGGGGGGCATCTGGATTCCTGAGAAGGGCTATGCCTGAAAATGAGATTAGGGTTTAGGGTTTAGGGGCTTAGGGTTTAGGGTTTAGGGTTACTTCCCAATTCCCACACGAGGGTTCAAAAAGCTGTGGTCTCTGTTCCTGAACAAGCACGCGGATTTTTCCGGTAGATGTCAGCATGCGCGCCTTACCTTCGGGCCTAGAAACCCAATACGTTTCCCGAAGCTTAAAGCCCAAACCCCCAAACCCAAACCCTAAACCCCAAGCCTTAATTCTTGGCCGTGCATACAACCTAAGCCTCCCTGCACTTCACATCTCCAAGAGAAGTATCCGGCGAGTACTGTATATGGGGATGTTTGTAGGATTATGGGCGACCCCCAAAAGGGTTTTCATAGTGTTCATTGTTCATCTCGAGGAACTCTCGGATCTTTGAAGCCTGACTTTCTCATCATCACCATCATTTCCTAGGTGTCTAGTAGTCTAGTATAGGTATTCTCAAACTAGGGTTGATCACTCTGAACTTGGGGCCCGAACTATGGAGACACCCATAAAACATTGGAAGCCCAAATGCCAGAGAGAGAGAGAGAGAGTGAACTCCATGCCTACGTAAACCTTGGACCCTAAAAACCCTAAAACGTACCTGCAAGCTACCTCAAAGCCCTTATCCCTCTGAAGCCCGTCGTCGAAGCCTGGTGGACCTTCATCAGCTTATCCGTGGGAAGGCGGCTTAGCTGCAGCCTACAATCCCGATCTACAGGGGTGTAGAGATTTGGATGGGAAGGAAGGGTTAAAGTTCAGAGCTTGGACTTTGGGTTTAGTGTTTAATGTGTAGGGACTGGTGAAAGGGCAACAGCAAGGATTAGGGATTGGGGAGCCTAGGCGGGGGGGGGGGAGTATAAAGGGAATTTGCCCAAATCTCTGAATTCCCAACCCTTACCTTGGATACTGCCCCCACTCAGTAACAGTTAGATAATGAATATAATACGGTTATATATGAGCGACCGCCGAAACTCCTTGTATAATCTGATGCCATGGATGATTTGGGGGGTCCTATCGCTTTTGGGGTTTTTGTGTCACTTCAAATCTGAGGTATCGCTTTACAGGCCCGACCAACTGAACCTACATACATCACCTCAAACGTTGCGCTCATGATTGGGGGGTAGCGCTTATGTGGGGGTCCTATCGCTTTTGGGGGTTTTGGCGCAATTTATGAATCCTACGGCATTCCCTTTCATGATCCCCTCTATGCAAGTATTGGGAATTGCTCATATAGCCCTTAATAGGACCCCTAATATAGACTCTTGGTTGGCCTTTGGAACCATTTGAAAAATATTAGTATTTTGGGTCCTTATGAAACCAATTAACGAAATATTTAAGTATCCCAAAGGCCGACCCAGGACTGTTACGCGGTGCGGGCAGTATCCAACCCTTACCAGAGTTCGTCATCTTGGGTCTCTCTTTATCTGCCCACATCCCTGCCTCCCCTCTCCGTTTTGAGTAAACCCAACTTTTCCAAGGCCCTGGATTTAGGGTTTAGGGTTTCGGGTTTAGGGAGGAATGATAACAGTCATGCTGATCACACGAAGGCACTAAGCCTGCTTTCGTGGCAGTACTACAGAGGGCGTAAACGCTTGACAACAGATCATATCAAGGAGTATTTGAGGCTCTCATACAAGGAATCAGCCCTAAACCCTAGACCCTAAGCCTTGGTAATATTTGGAAATTATTTGTTTAGGCTGCAAATTCACTCGGTTTAGGTCTTCTTTGGTTTACAGGGACATGTGTAGGCTTCCAAAAGAGTTGGAGTCCCTTTTTGAGGCTCCCCATAATAAGGATCACGGCGCTATCATAGAACCCCCGCCCCCATATTGTGAGCAGTTGCGTGAAAAAAGCCTCTTATACTTTAGGCCCTTGACCCCCGGAACTCAAATCAAGCTCTCAGTCTAAGCCCATAAGGTTTGGGGTTTAGGGTTCGCGGAGCCGTGCCCGTGACACCCTGAAAGCACAGCTGCAGGAATATGTGCCAGGACTATTGAAGGCTAGAGCATTGACTTGCGGGAGCATGAAGTTACGAATACAACTCATACTCTAGATATCTGGCTAGACTGCTCAACTGTATGTCCATGTCATCCCCTTAAAGCCTGGCAGACATACACTGATCACTGAGCCAAAGCATTGCAAGAAACATCAGAATTCTCGCAGCGATAAGAAGAAGATAGTTTCCAATGTCAGAACCAACTTCCTAAACTCTAAACCCAAGACCACCAAAAAACGAAAGCTCTAGACACCCTACACTCCCAACACCCTAAACGCTAAACTCTTTAAACCCCAATCCCGAACCCAAAAACTCCCAAACCCTAACTTCCCTAAACCCAACACCGCAAGCCCACAACCGAGGTCGGTGCGGAAGGCGAGAATCGGAGCCTAGTCATGCACTATGAGGCTAGGGTTTAGGGCGTAGGCTCTAGGAATTAGGATGTAGGGTTAGGGTGTAGGGATTAGGGATTAGGTTTTGGGAAGTAGGGCTGAGGGCATGGGCCGCGGGGCCCATAGGGCTATATAGGGCCTGTATAGGCTCTACATAAGGGTTTATCTCGGGATTATGTAGGGACCCTGGAGATCTAAGTCTGCACATATACCGACTTTGGCCCCAAAGTCTAAACAGTACCTACTTTGCGGATTTGGGGAAAAGCTGTTGGGGTAATTATTGGAACTAGGGTTTGCAGGGCTTCGGCTGTAGGGTCATGGTACATCAGGGTTAAGGTGTAGGGTTTGGGTCGATGGCCTTGGGGTCAGTATTCAACTAGCAGGGTAATTTAGAAAATGTTCAATTCCCAACTTGAGGCCTTTTTTGAGCTATTCCCTACATAAACCACCATTTAGGTGAGGTCGGGTGAGGTCGCATTCAACTTGCCCTCAAAACCCTAAACCCCTAAACCCCGAAACCCTAAACCCCTAAACCTTAAATCCTAAACCCTAGACCCATCAAAAATGACAGCGTGGGTTTCTCAACTGATGGCTCTTTTTTTGGGGGAATGCCTCTCTGGATTACCCTATAAGGGTCCAAATACCCAATAATTAGGTCCCTTTAAAGGGATATATGGGGTTTAGGGTTTAGGGCTTAGGGATATATAGGGTTTAGGGTTTAAGGTTTAGGGATATATAGGGTTGAGGACCCTAAGGGTCCAAGTACCCAATATTTAGCTGCTTGGGACTTGGGAAATAATAGTTCTAGTACAAGTTTTAGTTTTGGCTAGGTATATTATTATTGGATACGTACTTGGACCCTTAGGGTTAGGAGGCTTTTGCTTCAGGATAGGGATTACTTTATGTTTGAAGTATGTGGGGTACCCTGAGCTTGAAGTTAGGGTTTGTTGTTTAGCTTTTGCAGTTTACGGCTTAGGGTTTCGGGTATTCTGAGCTTACAACTATTGGCCCTCAGTATGGGCCCTTGATCCATCAGGGTCATTACATTCCTGTTCTGTATATACATATACATATACCTATAAATATATGTATAATGTATACTCCGTAAAGCCCTACAACACCACTTAGCGGCCCATGGTTATGATCCTGGGAACAGGTAGGAGTCCCCATTGGAATTCCGAAAACACTATGTCTCAGATGGTTAATGGACATGGGCTCCGTATGAAGGACTATCTTAAGGGTCCACATTAGAGTTCTCATTGTGGCGGCACTCCTGAACTTGGAAGCTAACGGGAACTTAGTACCCGACCCTTTCCTACCCTAAGGTCCCGCAAATGGGGTACTAGGGATATACCGGTTTTAGGGTTACCCTACTGTAAACCCTAAACCCTAAAGGAGTGGGCTGAAAACCTGCTTGCAACAGCCAAAGTCGCCTCATGTTGGCTACCCCAATCATAAGTGGGGTTGCAAGCCGGGTAAGTATCAAATTATTGGGTACTTGGACCCTTAGGGTAGGTGGTTACAGAGTCCGGTGCGTAGGCCCTAGAATTTACATATCCCATAACTCCTTTAAGCTGTGGGGTAAGAGGCGTAATATGTCCAATGAACCTTCAGGTGCTCGTAGCTTCAGCTGACAAGTGGGGGAAGGGGTGAATGCAGAAATTGAAACAGCAAGTGCTAAACTGGGTTGCTGTTCAGGAACTTAATTTCAGTTACAATATTGGGGAAACCCTATTATTTACTGTATATACCCATTATGGTACCTTAATTTAAGTTCCTTAACAGCAACCCAGTAAATAGCAAGGGGCCCAAACTATTAGCGACTCTTGGTCGCGTATGTGCCACCCAAAATATACACTTCGAACACCGGTACCCTCCAAAATGGCTCAGTATTTCGAGCAGCCCTTCCAAGAACAAGTATTCGTCTTCCGGGGTTCCTATATGAACCCAATGTCGGGATTATAGTATTTGCTAGAGGGGGCCCGCGGTTTTTCGGGCACATACCCATTTCACAGACCTCAAGAGCATTCAAAACAAGGAAACCCCCCCCCGGCAAGAATCTTCTAGTTTCCACCATGTAGTAGCGGGGTCGGGGCTCCTTTGTTTGGATCCTTTGTCGGAAACTATGCACCCTAAACCCCTAAACCCTATTGGGAATAACGCTCCACATCCAGGCCTGGCGATGGCGACACCTCAGTCGCTTCTGGGGCCACCTCCTCGTTGGCCTCCCCGACGAGTTAGGGTTTCGGATAGCCCTAAACCCTAAAACTAGCTGGGGTCTAGGGTAAAGTAGCCATATCAGGCGTTAATGTACGTGCCTTAAATAATGACTTGAATGGTGGAGAACAGAATGCAAGATCAAAAGGGAAGCGGGAAGCACACTAGGCTTATATAGGTTATGTGGAGATTGCAATTAATGTAGGAGCCTAATAAATTAGAATAAGCGGTTGGGGTACATTATACCATAGTGCGAGGAATATGCGGAATAATGCTCATGACTTTTCCGGCTTCTGGAGTTGGGTTCACATGTTTAAGGCTCATGTAGGGTTCAGGGGTTCAGGGTTTGGAGTTTTAGGACGAGGCAAGTAAAGCAGGGAAGCGGGTGGTGAGGCTTTCGGCTTGGGGCTTGTTCACTACCCTAAGGGTCCAGGGACCCAAATAATAGGGTTTTAGGGCCCGAATACTATGATATCAATGGTATTTGGGCCCGAAAATTCCTAATACTTGCGTCCTTGGACCCTTAGGGCTACAAGTCCGGGTGAGGGGAGAAAAGTTGAGGGCTTGGCGCATTTGATGGAGCTTTTGGGATCGGACTTTTGCCTGGAAGGTAGGATGCTCTCAGAGCCCTGGTGGCTCAGGCACCACAATGAAAGGCCTATGTTCCTCTAGCCTGAGCATGGCTACGCAAACCCGATCGAGAGCCTGCAGTGTCCCAGGAAATCACCCAATGTTCGGGGTCTAGGCTTTTATGGTCTAGGGGCAATACTCGATCGTGAAAGCCGTGATTTCACCCTTCCTAAAGCTTGGCAGGCAGTGGCCTCGTTGCCCTCATTTGTCTCGGGGGCTGCCTCAGTCATCAATCGGGAGGATGGGGGCAGCTTGAAGATTTCAGCATGGAGTAATAAAAAGAGTAATAATAGTAATTGTAATAGAAATGAAAACAAAGATAATGAATAGTGTGATATTAGGAATAGCCATTATGGTAGTACAAGTCTAGGTGTCTAGGATTCAGGGGGCTGTATAGGTTCTAGGGCCCTGTTTTGGGTGAGGAATTGTGCAGTAGGGCTCAGCATGTTGCAGCAGTAGCAGTCTTGTCAGGAGCAGCCTGCGCTTAACTTTACGGGTTATATAGGGTTCATATTTATAGGGGTAGATGAAATTTCAGATTTAGCCTGAATTTCATGGGTTCCCCCGCCAAACCCGTATGACTACCCTCCCCAGCATAGTTCCTTTTCGGTGGTATGTACGAATCCCCTACGAAAGTACCATACCAAACCCAAAAAGGAACTGCATAGGAGCCCATGCGTAAGAATTGCGGCCGAATTAGATTGAACTGTTCTTTGCGCAAGGATTTGGCAGGCTGCTGAGCAAGTTTGCAGGGCTCTAACCTTGCAACCCTGAACGGTACCGGTACATCCCGAAACCTAAACCCTAAACCCCTAAACCCTAAACCCGTAAACCCTAAACCCTAAACCCTGAACCGTGGCAGTGTCTTAACGCAGCTCCTGCGGGGTCAGGGTGCCCCAGTACCAGTACCTGAACCCCCAAAGTATGTAAAATAATGCTTTAGGGTTTAGGGTTTAGGGTTTAAACCCCCAAAGTATGTAAAAATAATGGCCCTAAGCCCATAATAATAGCCATAAAGGCCATTAATTTACATACTTTTGGGGTCCAGGTACTGAAGTCATCCCGGCAGAGTTGCTCTTGTTGGGAGTTGCCCTCACAAAAGCCTAATTGCTTTGGCCGAGGCTGCTCCTTACCTTGACTTGCAGTTGCCTTACTTGAAGGTCCATGGGATTCAGTAACTTTTTAGAAGTGGGGTTATAACCTCACCTATGTTTCGGGCAAGTTATATAGGTCGGGTTACTGGGGGCGGGGGGGCTCTAAGCAAGGTTGTAAACACAGTGATAAGTAGATAGTAAGTGCAATGGACCACCAAGTACACCACTCGGTTTAAGGTTTCGGGTTTAGGGTTTTGGGTTCAGGGTTCAGGGCTTGGGGTTTGGGGTTCAGGCTTTAGGACCACTCATGCAACACTGCAGCTTCATTGGGCGATTTGGGGTAATGTGAATAGCAGTCACCGGGGCTTCTCGGAACAGACTTGGCGCGACCCTTGCAGGGTTAGCCTACATAACCACTGCGCTGGAAGTCCTATAAATCGTTGCAACGCTAGGATTTTCCGATCCAGCTAGAAATAGAGCGCATTCTCCACATTTCTGCAAAACAAGGAGGTCCTAAGGCTCCAGCATTCACCATTTTCCTGAACGCCGAGGAGACTCCTCGTGGTTCACGTGTCCCGGCCAACTAACCTTGAAAGAGACCGCGGAAGCAGGTTACGGCCCCGAGCACACTTGAGCCAATGGCGACAGCAAGGGTTAAGGTTTAGGGTGTATAGGGTTCATAGGGTTTGCAGGGTTTACAGGGTTTATAGGGTTTATGAGGCTTAGGGTGTAGGCAGCCCCTTCCTGCCAATATGTCCCCACCCCACGTGGTTTTTTTCAGATAACATGTGTATGTATATCTGAATGCGTATGTATGCGGTTTCCTAATGTCTCTTAGAGGGCATAGCTGATATTCGCGGGTGGGGCCGGCGTAATATCTGGGGAACGGACTTTCAGGATTAAAGGTGTTGAGTCTTCTCGCCTCACCCCTAACTCCAAAGAATATGGTAGTAATCATTTCTAAACTTCATTCCTTCCTTCGTATAAGGCCCTTCAAGGGCATCTGTAACCCTAAAAGCTAAAATCTATAATCACTAAACTGCAGGGTAGCTGCAGGCTAAACCCTAAACCGCACACCACATGCAAGGAATGCAAATGACATGGGACCCTGGAAACGGCTCTCCCAAGAGTCTGCTAGTGTGGAGCGTAAACCAGCTGAAATGCTTGAGGGTTTCGGAGTTAGTGTTTAGAGTTAGGAGTTTGGGTTTAGGGTGGGGGCCGTGAAAAAAGAGCAGAAATACGAAGGAATGACATTGGTGGTGGTTCAGGCTATACTACTCGGCAATATGAAAGGTTCAACCTCTTTCACAGTAGTACGGAAACTCACGAGAGTAATCTTTACGGAGCCCCTTTTCGGGATACCATGTTAGTGTAGCAGAGGGTGGGGAATAGTCTAGGATCTACCGGGTTGCCACGCAGAAAGTGATGTTGATTTACCCTCAGAAGACTTTCCCTAAGGGTCCAAGTACCCAATATCTAGGTACTTGGGATTTTGGTAATAATAAATACAGTATACAGATTCTGGGTAAGTATCTAATTATTGGGTACTTGGGGGTGTTTAGGGCATTTCCTACAGAATCGGCCCGCTTGGACCTTCGAGCTGTTAAACTGCAAAGAAGCCCAGGAAAGCTGTAGGGTTTATAGGGTTTCGGGTTTAGGGTGCACTGAACGGCCCATGAACTCCAAAAACATAGGTCCGCGTACCCGAAACTGAGGGAGGTTCTCGTTCCTGAGAATGAGATGACCCTACGATTTGAATCCCAAAAGGAACCGCTGTCAAAGAGTGCAATTGAAGGACTCATGCTAGGGATCCAAAACACCAGCACAGCTACTGCGGTGCTAAATATCTTACACCCTGGCAAGTATGGTACCATAATGCACTAAGGTCATGCAGGTTTAGCTTAGTATCAACAACGTCTCTAGACTTCCGGGCTAGAAGTTGTTGTCGTTTTTGGACTTGGATAACATATATGTATATATATATATAACCCCAATATATACCCTAGATAATCCCTATAAACCCTAGCAGTTACCATTTTCTTTTCCATTATCCCTATATAACCCAAACTCTAAACCCTAAACCTGGAACTCGGGCGCTGCCAGGTGCGCGCGCAGCCTTCACATAGGCTTCGTATTCTTTCCGGAACTTATGGGTGTCGAAAGCGACGATGAGATCCTCAATGGAAACAGGTTTAGGATTTAGGTTTTAGGGTTGGAGACTTGCGTGAGGACTGATTATACGAGGGTGCCCCGATTGAGTTATGGTCTCGGGCTTTAAGGTCCAGACTTTAGCGTCAATGGCTGGAAAGTAATTGATTACATAAACCTACACTCCCGGAAACTAACATGGAAACCCATAAAGGGCCCTATAAAGACTACAGTCCTTCTAAAAGGGGGCTATATGGGTTTCCATGTTAGTTTGGGGGAATGTAAACCCTAAATCATAAGGTATAGGGTCAAGCAGTTGAGGGCTTCTCAATCTCACAATGGCTGTCGCCCAAGGGACCCATGATTTGCAGGACTCATATGAGCCCCAGTCTAAAATCCAAGTATCCCCCTTCATAAGCCCTATATTACTCCACTATATAATCCCTTGTATAACCCCCTAAAGCCCAAACCCTCTATAATCCCTTACATAACCCCTCTCAAGCAGTTTAGATTAAGGCTTATATACGGCGGCATCAGGAATATGAGGGCTGCCTCAGGATAATGTACAGCTTTGCATGCTTTGGGAGCCTATAAGGTGAAGATCTACTTTAGGGCTTAGGGTTTAGGAGTCCAAGAGGCAGATCTAACTGGTCCTTCAATGTAGCTGAGATTACATGCAAGATAACTTCCCGAGGGTTTTGGGCTGAGGGGTGCGATCAAAACTATGTACCCATGCGAAACGTCCCAAGATGTTCGAGAAGTACTGCCAGTTCCTGGGTCCTTGGCTAACCCAAGACCTTAGTCAAGTTGCGCCATGTCAACCGCTGTCCTCCCGAAACCCTAAACCCTTGAGGCACCCAACGGAAATCAATGTCTTCTAAAGGTCACCAACACAAGCATGTAAGCAGCCGCATGGTGAAGACTTTCGCTGCCTCGCCCCTATTGAGTATCGAGGGGGGGTGGGGGCGTCGACAGGCCATAGCTGCAAAATTCTCAAAATTCTCAAAAAGTTCACCCAAGGGCTCCAATGTAGTTCCTTTTTGGGTTTGTTATGGTTTTTGGGTATTGGATTAGAATATACTACCCAAAAAGGAACTACATAGGAGGGTCTGGGTAGAGTTTAGGGTCTGTGGAAGGGTCCCCAGCTTATGCTCCAATGGAATATCGTAGGTTGGGCTTCTTGGAGGGTGTACCCCAGCAGGTCTCTGCAGGATAGCTAGGAAAAGTTTTCGAGGAAGGTTGAGGTTTTCGTGTTGATCAGACGCTGCAATGCCCAAATTTGAGGCTACCCTCAGGGTCCAGTACCCGAGCATTGGACTTTAGGGCTTGGGGTTTAAGATTTGAGGGTCAGGGAGTTTTTCTTTGTACCCTTCACCCCTTTGGCTTGGGTCCCCAAACCAGGGGTTTAGGGTTTAGGGTTTAGGGTATTTGGGGCCCAAGAAGGCTCTGAAAGGTTAAACTATTGCTCGATAAGATGGACCTTTCATCCTAGGATCCCTGTCCACCTAACATGCACCCTATATGAAGCAACTAGAGTCAAAGAATCTGTTCTTGATGCTCTTTCAACCCAAAAGCCAAACCCCAATTTTGGTACCCCACAGACCTAGACGACGACCCTCGACTCTACTGGGGCGAATTACCCAATATCATATTGCCGTTTGCCCAAAAGGCAAGTGTTAGTTCCCAACATAAATGAGGGGACCCCAACCCCTATATAGACTCCAACAATACCAGACGTTGTCCTTTTAAAAGGGCCCTAAACTGGTTCCCTTTGATTTTGGGGAAACTCTCAAGTGTAACCTGTACTATTCACTGTTAGGAAACACTGGAAGAACGACTCACAGACTCACGAACTCGTGGAGCGAACAACTCTGCTGGACTTCTTGACAAACGAGCGCATGGCTCAAATGCAACGGGTTTTCTTTACAAATTGCACTCGGCTACAGAAATGTACCAGGCATCCGAGTTGAGCGAGAGTTGGGCTCCCTAAACCACCAACTTCTAACACCATGCGGCCAACATTCAAAAGGCGCAGATCCGAAAAACAACGCAAAAAGAGTATCAAATCAGGGTTCGGACACAAATCTGTGCATCAGTGGGTCCTCTGAGTACGTTACATGGCTGACATGTATTCTCACCTGGGGTGAATCCGTCTGTTGAAGTTTCAGGCTGGGAACTGCGGCAGCAGACGCAACTACAATTGCCATGCTCTTGACGCCAAAATGTTGAGCAAAATGCCTGCCTACGACACAGGATGCCTTATGAACTAGGATTATATTCCTAAAGGGTCCAAGGACCCAAATAATGGGGTTTTAGGGCCGAAATACAACGAATATTATCACATCTTGGCCCTAATGTTTTTAAGTCCTTCGACCCTTAGGGTATAGGAGCATCGTAGACGAAGGGGTTTTTGCTGATTGCTCAGACCCAGGAAGAAGACCAGAACAAAGGCCCTACAAACCTACACCTTAGCACCCTAAACCCTAAAACCCTACACCGTAAAACCGCACACCCTAAAACCCTAAACCCTAAAATCCTGAAACCGAAACCCAAAAAAAAAACCAACACCCCACGCCCGATACTAAACCCTAAACCCCAAACCTGCCGCGTCTGAATTCTCAGGCCCCGGACCCAGTGATCCATAGGCTTGAGCTTGGGTGGAAGCGGCACCGGATGTTTGGGATTCACCTGGCATAGGGTTCATCGAGTTTAGGGCTTGGGGTTTAGGGTTGAGGGTTTGGGGTTTAGTGTTTGTGTTGTGGAGTTTGGGGCTCGGCTTACTTTGGGTTGTCTGACAGGCAAAAAACCCTTTTGCGCATTCGATAAAACGATTTCCGACAAGACCATGACATAAACTGGATTTTTTGGCCAAGGAGGTCCTAAAGGGCAGCCTGATTCAAGATATCCTGTTAAAGGCCTGAGGGCGTCAGAGGTCGTGCCTTCCACCTCAACGGCCCTCGGCCCCCTCATGCTAAACATCTCCCATGGTAGCCCGTGGCTTTTGGTAACCCTAACTCCCACGCTTCAGACCTCATAATTGTCACATGACTTTTATAGACTCCTGATCTTCGGGATTGGGGTTATAAACTCCCCTTGTTGCACTTAGCGATCTTCGTTCCATGCAGAGCCCCCAAGGCTCCAAGCACCTAGACGTTAGATACTTTGGGCCCAAATGGGCTACCATACAAGTACTTTGGGCCTACATTTCCCACAATGTACTTACGTGAGCCCGTAGGGAGTGCTTGAAGGTTCATGGGACTTAGTAACTGGAGAACCACTTATAAGCGGGGTCATAACCTTCATCATAACTTGGGTAGCCTATATAAGTAGTATATAAGTCCAGTAAGGCGGTTTATCAGTAGCCCCAGCTTTCAGCAGTTCCCGAATCCCATGAACCTCCAAGTGGAGGTGAGTTTGCATGGCAGGCTCCAGGCCGCAAAACCTAAACCCTAAACCCTATAGGCCCCAAGCGCTAAACCCTAAACCGAAGCCCCAACCCCAGACCCTAGGCCCTAAACCCTAAGCTCTAAGCCCCTAAAACCAAAACCCTAAACCCTGGGCCCAAACCCTAAGCCCGAAAGCCCCAAAACCTAAAGACCAAACCACTCACCCTAGGCCCTAAACCCAGCCTCGACGCAGCTGCGTTCACCTGGGTTGCAGTTAAGAAACTTGATTTAAAGGTATACCCGAGCGCTATTTACAGGGGATATAGGGGGTTGTGCTGATGTTCTATAGGGTTTAAAGTTTAGGGCTCCTATGCATTTTTGGCTTAGGGTTTAGGATATTATCCCCATCACTTGGTGACTTGGCTTATGTTCTCTAACGGCAAACCAGTCACTCATAGCATCTTCATCAGGGATGACGGACGTAGCGTAGGGTGCCGGGCGCCGCACCTGCGATTGAAAAAAGCTGGTGCAGTTCAAGCTAACGTCACCCACCGAATGCCAGGAAGTAGCTCGTCCACAGGTTTCATCTACAAATGATAGGCATCCATGTCCCGTGGCTTGACGACACATCGTCTCCTCCTTGTACGGCTGTTCACTTGAAGATTCCACATACTAGGATTCCAGATTCCTTGATGTGCGCTTGTTTCACAGCTGTGGCGATCAAGGAGAGGTGCATTCCGACATCAGGTCCCCAAATCAATCCCTGACAGATGCTCGGCCTTTGCAGGCAAAAAGCCGAGGCATCACGAAAGCTACCCTCTGTGTGACCTCTAAACTACAGACGTAAAATAGCATTAAAAGATCATGCAGGTTGAGGCCCAGGAAGGCAGAAACTTATCCTCCTCTGCACATTGTAAGCAAACCAGTCACGGAAAATCCGGCATCAAACTGCATGCTTAACTCTGGCAGGTACAAATGTCGTTTCAGGTTACTTGGCTGAAGCGGAACCAGATCGTTGGATCTTGGATGTATAGATGCAGGATAAATCTATAGGTGGGTCCACAAAGTGGGGGCCAATTTCTGGCGGTCCCCATAATAAGTCACAAGGGGTTGTAAGTCTACATTTGGATCCACCGCTTCCTGGGAACTACCCTCTAACCTATCACTCGACACATGGTAACGCGGGCAGGTTTGATTTGAAGCTGCCTGTACATTTTATTGCCTGATAATGTACACACAGCGCTTATGCCGTAAATCACCATACATAAAGTTTCGTGGCACTTGGACGCGGAGTACACTCAAGTGTGTTTTCCCTGGCTTGGCTAGCTGAGGGATACATCCAACGGATTAAGGTTGCAATATTTGACTTGTTCTGGGCGGAGGATTTGGTCGATAAGTCTACGGGGAAAGGTGCTTTGGGTACAATTTGTTACAAGGCTGCGCAAGTGCGACACACCCTGGTCTGTCCCGTCCCAAAAAAGCATCTACCCCTACTGCTGGCGCTGCTACCACCACAACCACCATCATGATGATGATGATGCTGATGATGATGATGATGATGATGATGATGCCTTCTTGGGGTTGGTTGGGGCTGCCGGCTGCTGGTCAACAGAGGAAGCCGTCCTTGCGGGTGGAAGGCGTTTAGAAGGTTCGGGTGTCGGAGTTTGGGACTTGGGGCAAAAGTTTAACGAGTTTAGGGCTTGGGGTATGGGATTTGGGGTGTTGATGGTCTTAGGGTTGGAGAGATTCACATTTCTGGGACGAGGAAAGGTGAGGGTTCAGCACTGACCCACACAAGGTCAAGCAAAACCAACGGCTTCCAAAATTACTGCTCCCTTTTTGGGAGGTCTCATAGCAGGGATTGCCGGATTTGGGGGAATGTAAGTTAACATTCATAATACGGGTAAGAATACGAATCGAAGTAGCAACAATACTAAAAGGCTCATGTTAAAAGTACAGGTCATCCTCCATGTGTTTTGAGCCATCGAAATTGTCAGTCCAATTTGTTCTCTACTACGGCCCTCAACCTTCTAAGCCCTCAGCCCCAAGGCTTATACCCCAAATTTCACAAACCCTAAATCCCAACCCTAAACCCTAAATCCGAAATGCTACACCCTAGACGCATCACCCACCCCATCAGGCCTGGCTAGCTGTGGTACCGAGCCGCTCCGGCCCGCGCTACCTCGAATAATTGTTTAGGGTTTAATAGGTTTAGGCTTTAGGGTTTAGGTTTTAGGGTTTAGGGTTTAGGCTTCAGGGTTTAGGGCTTGAGGTTTATGGTTCAGGGCTTCGGGTTTACTTACTGGTTCTTAATTAGGAGGGAATGGATTTGAAATCATAGGGATTATATAGGGACCATATTCCCTCATTCCTAATTAAGATTGAGGCTTTAGAGCGTATGGGTTTGGGCTTAGGTCTGAGGCCTTTGGGCTTTGGGCCTTTTTCAGGGCTCAGAGTTTAGGGTTTAGGGTGTAGGCCTTTCGAGGTTCCGGTATAATCTGTCGGGTCTAGGAAGAGAATGGTCTGTTTGGGAAAACTTCGCATTACGCTGGGGCTCCAAGTACGCATTGTTTGTAAGTTGTAGATGGGATGCTGCCCCCACACGGTAACCCTGGACATGTGAAATCGTCTCTGTGACCTTTTCCACGTTCGACAAGGATAAGAAGACATTCCGCGATATGCTGCATGTAGCAATTGAGTGCACTGTGGGATGATAGGGCTACTGTGCTACTGTTGGTTCCAAAGGATTTCATGACTTGTTTACGTAACCCCTATACTATACAAAGTCCTGTCCATGCACCATAAGCCCTGAACCGGACTCGAATACCCATATAGTAGGAACAGAGAAGGAATATGAAGACTCCAGGCATCTTCCCATTTTTATCCTACTATATTATTGCGGTTCTCCTAAACCCTGAACCCTAAACTAACTATGTTCTTGAGGTTCCCTCTTTGCGGTCTCCATGAGGGTCTTTTATAGAAGCCCTACGCGCAAGCCAGTGCCTGCCTGGGACGTCTGGCCGTATCCTGCAGCTTGCTCTCAGTGCACAGTGGACATTTCGGGTTTAGGGGTTAGGGGTTGTAAGGTTAAGAGTTTAGGGCTGAGGGTAACATCTTGTTGCGGGTGCCTCAGGCAATCAGAAGCATTCATGGTCTTAATACTATTGCTGCTACCCGTAACACTACTACTGCTGCCGCTGCGATTGCTGCTAGTTGCGCTGGGGTCATAGAGCTACTCTGCCTTCACTTGCACACATAGCATGAGGGTAGCATCGGCAATCTAAACAAATCTTGCATACTAGTAAAACAATAAGAAAGAAAGCTAGTCCTATAGCTATCTAGTAATATAGCTATAGTAAAATAGCAATGTAATGAGATAACAAGATAGAAATGAAGTGGAGCATAATATAATTTGTTAATGTTGTCGTTGGTGATCGTCGTCGTCATCGTCATGGTCCTCGTGTGGTCGTGGTCGTGGTTGGTGTTGTGGTCGTGATCATGGTCGTGCTGGTGCTGGTGCTGGTGC
>CAJNIZ010030280.1:0-22810 GCA_905231905.1 Symbiodinium pilosum
ACCCTACACCCCAAACCCTACACCACCAAAACAAACAACACTGGTAAACCCTACATCCGTCAACCCCGACACCCCTAACCAGGGAAAACTACACCCCTAAACCTTAAACCCCTACACCCCAAAACCCGAAGCCCCTACAACCCTGAACCCTAAACCCATACACCCCCAAACCTAGAACCCTAAACCCGCACAATCCTTATTGCAGTGCGTCTTGAGTACCAGCCCAACAGGCCCGCCCGTGCGCTTATGCAAGCACTCGTGGCTCACACACCCCTAAACCCTAAATTTCCTAACCCTGAACCCTACACCCCCAAACCCTATACGCCCAAACCTAAACCTTAAGCCCTAAACCCTGGACCACTACCCCAAGACTCTACACCCCTAAGCCCAGACCCTAAGCCCTAAAACCCCCAAACCCTACACCCCTAAACCCTAAATCCTAAGCCCTAAACCCTCTACCCCTAAACCTAAATGCAGCCCTAAACCCCTACACCCCTAAACCCTAAATCCTAAGCCCTAAGCCCCTACCCCCCCAAACTCTACGCCCCTAAACCTAAACCCTGAGCCCTAAACCCCCAAACCCTACACCCCTAAACCCTACATCCTAAGCCCTAAAACCCTCATTTTGCCCACCGGCAGGTGACCTTCACCTGAAGGGCCGCAGCCGCAGCGAGCGAGGTGGCGTAGCTCAGAGGTCGCTTCTCCTGTATACTATAATAGGGTTTAGGGTTTAGGGGTCTAGGGTTTAGGGTTTAGGATTTAGGGTATAGATAGGGGTTATATAGGGATAATGGAAAATCAAATGGAAACTACAATAATGGGTTATATAGGGATGTCCACGCAACTTGGAGGCTTCCTGGTTTAGGGCGTATGGGTTTTAGGGTTCAGGGCGTACGGGTTTAGGGTTTAAGGCGTAAGAGTGTAGGGTTTAGGGCTTAAGGGTTCAAGGTTCGAGGCTTGAGGGTTTAGGGCTTAAGGGTTTAGGGTTCAGGGCTTAAGGGTTTAGGCTTCGGGCCTTAAGGGTTTAGGGCTTAAGGGGGCTTGATGGTTTAAGGGGTTTACTTGAGGGGTGTAACGGCGTGAGTGGGTTGAAGGAGTTTTTTGCGGGTTTAGAGGTTAAGGGAGCTTAAGGGTTTAGAGGTTTAGGGGTTTATGGATTTACGGCTTAGGGGTTAAGGGTCTAAAGGGTTCAGGGGAGTGAGTAAGGCTTAGGGTTTAGGGGGACTTATGAAGCCTCTGATTTTGGCTGTAGAGCTCAGAGATAGTACTGTGCGGCTTGTGTATCCTAATCAGTCGAAAGCCTATAGCCTAAGAAAACTGCACAGCATGAAGCCGCGACTGGATGTTTATCTTGGGTCCTGCCCCGCTCACTAACAGTCTATACTAGGGGTCATATTAAGGGCTCTGTAGACTCTATACAATTATACTGTGAATAGTCTCCAGGGCAGTACCCAATGTTTATCCTTGTAGGGTTTACACTCTAAACTTTAAACCCTAAAGCCCAAACCCTATAGAGTTCAGGAAGCCATAAGGGCCTCTGTATGTAACCCTTCAGGTGGACCACTCTGATCCCTACATCCTAAACAAGAACATAGCCATCGGACTTGGAACTCCTACGAAGAGACTCCTAGGTTCCCTTACCTCCCATCCCTCCACCACTCTAGACCAAGAAATCGTTACATAACCCAACATACCCCCAAATGAGCCCACTAAATCCTAAATCCTGTATGGCAGATCCGAGACCTGGACCCTCTGGACCCTAAACCCTACACCAATTTGTTAGGGTTTAGGGGTTCGGGGTTTTAGGGTTTAGATGGCTTGGACCTTTTGGGCTGTGCCCGACCGCGCCTGGAGCTCAGCATTGAGCTCTTCCACGGCCTGCAACTTAAGAATGAAAGCAGGGATCCTATGAATATGGTAGCGCTACAGCCAATAATCAAAAGTAGTAATAACAACAAAAAAGTCGCACTAGTAACAGTAGTAATAAGATTAGTAGGAAGAATAGAAATAGCTGTAACAGATGAACACAACAAAATGTCATGTAATGAATAGCATGTGGCAATATTACTTGTGAGCGCTGCTGCTATATTTTCAACGAGAAACTAAGCTGAGCCCAGCTCCCGGGCTTCGCAGAAATCCAACATCCCTGGAGACACCGAGGTCACAATCCGGGTTACTACTCAAGAACTTGCAGTATAGTCACAATGGATAATCGAATGGAACACAAAAAATGTGGCTATACAGTGATATAAGGAGCTTAAATCAAGCTGCCGAAGTCGAGGATCGACTGGAACACAAAAACGTTGGCCAAATAGTTAGATCTAAGGCAACTTGAAACAAGTTACGGCAGCCTGCATCATTAACAATAGGGCTTTCTTGTAAGGTAGTGTACAATTCTACCTGGTAACAACAACCCAACAAGTCTGCTCAAGCCGGCAGCTATGGTAGTTTCCCAAAATTAGGGAAACCTAAGTATAGACCGCAAAATGCTATAGGCCTTATGGGGACCCCCAAAAAGGGTCCCCCTAATTTCTATGTATGGTGGGGCTTCATACCTCTGCTCCCCACAGTTGGACACCAAATGTATCCATGCACCAATATTCCTAAGGAACCCTATTGTAACAAAATTTTAAATTTTGGCTGCAGGCAACAATGTAGAGTTATGTCAAACTCGGGTTCCTTCGCAGTATTGGTACATAATTCTACATTGAACCCTAAATTATAAACGTTCACCAAAGACCTTTAATGGAACCCTCGCTTGCCACATAGGTATAGGGCTTGGGGGCCGCTATAACAACCACGACTCTACTTTTTTGAGACTTACCAATGAAAAACATTCGCAAAACCTTGCTGCCACTTGAGACCCAAAAAAAAACCCACCACTACTTGAAATGAAGATCTCTGCCGACCTGCTGTCCTATCTGCACACATCCTGTACACTCACAAAACAACTGCAAAGTATGTTGCGATGGAGAGCTGTGACCCTCACGAATACAGAGCAGATTCGCTGCTGATGCCCCTACCCCACCCCCCCCCCCAAAGTAGGTGAAATAATGGCCCGAAATCCATGAAAACAGCTCAAGAGGCAATTATCCTACATACTTTTGGGGTTCAGGTAGATCAAGCCATTTCAAAAGGCAAACTCTCCTCTGGTCTCATCCCGAAGCCTTCAAGCCCTCAACTTCCCAGCATTTTCTGCACGCCACCCTTTTCGTTCAGCTTGCTAGGCACTGGATGGCTCTGACCATGGGAACTTCTCAAAATCTCGGGTTCTCTTTCAGACTGTTCCGCTGTAAGAGCCACCAAATTTGGGTGTACAGCGATTTTGAGAACTACCCATGCGCCCCTCAGGCTTCGGTACGGGGCTTTCGTTGTGTGGGCCTTCTACAGGTGTGTCAGGAGGTAAGAAATGAAGATGATAAGGAAGCTGCAGTCAAAGGACAGAAAGTATTCCTGCTACCAAATGGGCGGGGTTCCTCAAACTAGGGGTATCTTCGGGGGACAATTGCGATACATAGAAGGGAAACCCCCAATTGTGTCCGGCCACGCCGGTGGTAACAGACAGTTCTAGGCAGTGTATAAGTACATGATGAGAAACACTACAATCAAGACCTGCCTTGCTCTTCTGGATTATAGACCGTAGCTATATGCCCCCTTAGTAACCCCTATAATAGTCCCTTATATAGTCCCCTATATACCCCCCATCAAGGAGTTTAGACTATGGCTCATATAATTCTTGCATGGAGAGCGCACGTGCCCGCACAAGAAGTAGCAGCAGCAGGGGGATGCACACACCACAGTCGACCCAACATCTGTTACCAAAACGGCAAGAATGGAAAAATACTTTCCCCTATAGTCCCCCTGAGGTAGATAGAATATGGCTTTGGGTATATTATAAATAAGATCTCCATATACCCCAGATGCTTCTCTACTTAGGGGGGGGAATAGAAGTCTTCTGTGTGGGCCCACCCTAAACCCTAAACCCTAAACCGCGCCAGCTACCGTTGGAAGGCGGGCTCCAGAGTCCATTCTCAGAGAAAAGAAGAGGAGACCCCACCGCGGCTGAAGCCTCGAGATGACGGACGGGCACTTATACAGGAAACTACCGTGGAAACTACAACATGATAATGGGATGTATAGATATATAGGATTTAGGGTTGGGGGTTATATGGTGATAATGGAAAATGGAAACTACTATAGTAGATTACGGTTATAGTGGGGTTATTTAGGGATAATGGAAAAGAAAATGGAAACTACAACAGTATATTAGGGTGTATATATATGTGTCTGTATAAGGTGTAAGGTTTAGGGTTGTGGTTATATAGGGACAATGGAAAAGAAAATGGAAGCTACTATACAATATTGGGGCTATATAGGTATAATGGAAAAGAACATGGAAGCTGCTATAGTATATCGGGGTTATATTGAAAAGAAAATGTAAACCATTATTTAAGGTATCGGGATTTCAGGGTTTTAGGGTCCAGGGATTTGCGTTTATGGTTAAGAGATTTAATCCTCAACCCTTAAACTCTAAACCTGATATGAGCTACAGCCAATAATTCCTACTCAATTTAATGGACATAGGTTCCTTATTAGGGACTATATGGGGCTATACTAAACTCCAAGAGGGACTCCTATGTCCACTGTTAAGGGCCCCTTTTTAAGGCGAATATTGACTGTAGCTCGTATGGGCTTAGGGTCTAGGGAGTGGCTTCGGGTTGAGGGATTATGGTTTCCAGGGTTTTAGGGTTCAGAGACATGAGCTTTGGGTTTACGGTTGAGGAGCTTGGTTTGGGATTTTAAGGGGTTTAGGGTTTAAGGGTCAGGGTTTACGGTTCCAAGTGTCAAGGCGCAGGTTTGGGGATTGGGGTGTTGTTTGTTCAACTCTCTATGCCCCACGACAATTGAGCACGTTGCATGGGACTTGGTGGAACTGAGGAACATTTTGTTTGGGAGCATATGAGCTATAGTCTACACTCCTAGTATCCCCCTTACTACCCCCTAAGATACTCACCTATATAACACATTTCAAGGCGAAAGCTCGAATAGGTACCTGGACCACCCCTTTAGGGAGTCGGGGCTTAGGTACGGAATGTATAGGGGAGCTTTATTGGGGTTATTGAGGCAGATACTCGGAGTTGAGACTATAGCTGATATAGGGCTTGGGGGCTCAGGGGTCATGGGGCTTCGGGTATAGGGCTTGGGGCATAAAAAACAGAAGGGGGCTAGAGGGACATTCCATTCTTAGCACATAAATGATGATAGGTGAATGATACGATTCATCTTCGCAGGCTTCTACAGTGTCCCATCCTAAACCCTAAAACCCAACAGCCTCATGATCTGGCAGTCATACTATCACAGCACAAAAGCCCAAGAAACATATGCTTTCAGGATTTAGGGTTGGATTCTACTGGAAAGGGTGGTGGAACTTGCCGTCCACCATACAGCATGAGGCACTTAGTGTGTAGGTTCGTGTCGGGGATAGTCAGGGTTCTTAATCAAATGGCTAACGAGGGTCTTAGCATATACTTGTCAAGTCGCCTGACCCTCCAAACATCAGTTCATGACCATAACCTACTGATTCTGAGGGACTAAGGGATATATTCCCTGTATGAGATATTCCCAGTGTCCCCACTGGAAACCAGTGAGATCATCAGTTCGCTAGGTTGCCAAACTTTTTGATCAATGCAGCGATGATACAGAGGCCGAAGCAATCAGAATGGGCAGGTGGGGCATTCTATGCTGCAGCCGTTTCAGGAGTATAAGGGGATAATCTTCAATTTTTCAGGCCGATACACGGCTCACGAGCCCTTTACCATCCGCCTTTTGCCCACGTCGACCGACCCATCACGCCAAAAAAAATCATTCCCAGACATCCCTAACTCCTGGAGTCAAACCGCGCTCCCTCAGAACGGACTCAACATGCTGTAGTCAGGGTGGGACGGTGTCCCAGGATTATGGGATGTACTTGCTCAGGACTTGAAATCATGCTTGTTGTTTCCCGAGGAAGAAGACATGCACCCTGCGCAACCCAAGAATTCTCCAGTGCGGCAGAAGGACGACCGGAAAGCCCAGTTTGAGAGTTCTCCACAAGCTTGGAGAACTCATCCGCTGAGATTGGCTTTTTCGTGACGAGGTCCTCATGGAAGATGGCATCAGAATGTGGTCATCCCAGAATCACACACACACACACATTAATCTTCACATAAACCCGGTGGCGATTCAGGGACCCGCCCTCCAACTGCATGTCTGGGCTTCAGTTGCGCTGGGCAATGACTTAACCGACTCACGAACCAATGCTATACATCCCGCAGAAGGTTCCCACCGCTATGCTAGAGCACATCTTCATAGGGGGCTTACTTGCTGAACTGCGCATGTCACAGTACAAACGAAATTGACAGCAACGGAATCTGCACTTGGAACTGGCCTCTGGGTGGGCTTTCCATGTACTGCAGGCTGCCAGACAAGAACTATCGAGTCACCTGCGGCCCTTCTTGCAACAGAATAATTCTTAGTTTTCGTGTCTCTGACCTGAACTGTTGCTTCCTCAATGGAAAGGCCAGTAATTGTAGGGGTCAAGCATGGACACACTTACATGTCGATACCGGGTTTAGAGCTTGGGGTGTAATAGCTATGGGGAAGGGCGTTAAAGGCCAACTGGAGTAGTTGGAGTCGTATTTCGCAACACGGCCCGACCCCAAAGCAAGCAACATCCCCTAACCTTCTATTCACCTAACAGACCTAGAAAACACATTTCTATTGTATTGTATCATATGATATGAACACACCCAGAAAACGCACTTATTTTGCATATAATTTACCCATTATCCTGCCCATACATGGATGTTTCTGAAAGGAGGTCTACCCGACAGAATTCTGGCGATCCGTGGGATAACATAGGGAATAGTTTATAAACGGCCCATATGCGCTAGAGTCGAAACTCTTCGTGTACCCCTTCAGAACCGTATAATACTCCCCTTTATATTCCCCTATACAACCCCATTTAAGGAGTTTAGACTATAGCTCAATATAACCTTGATAATCCTTGAACCCTATAGTCCCTCAGAAAAAGATAGAATATAAGATTACCCAAGAATCTCCTAACAAAGTCCCGACATACCCCAGATTCTATCCACTTAAGGGGGACTATTACTTAATATAGTGGCTTCCATTTTCTTTTCCGTTATCCCTCTATAACCCCCCCAAAATTACCCCAAGATTACCCCTAATAAGGTCCCCTGAAGAGGGACTGGCATCTTAATCCCTAATCCCTAAATCCTAAACCCTAAAAGGCCCTAAACCCTACACCCCTAAACTCAAAGGGGGACTGGAATCTTAATCCCTGACCACCTAAAACCCAAAACACCTCCCCCTTGTCCTTCTCGGGGTCGAAGGTCTTGCGAAGAGCCGCAGGCCCTGCTTTCGTCTGCTTCTCCTGCCGTCCAACTCTAGGGTTTTGGGTTTAGGGTTCATGGCGCCTACCTGGACCCTGCAGATTTCGGGTAAGAAAAAGCGGTTTAGTGTTTAGGGTTTTGGGTAGTAATATACCACAAAAGCAGGGGGTAATATCTTGTCAGGGTAGGTTCCACGGTCACCAGGCATGTCTGGAGCCCTTAACCCCAAACCGTGTAAGATTCGGACTTTGCAATTTTCTGTAACCCCAAACTACCTACAAGTTGATAGTACTTACCTTTTGTTAAGATGTATAACTGTATAATCTATACAGGCTGTAGGTTTGGGGAGTTTGGACTTTGGACCTCCGGAAGTAGGCAGGGTCTTGCAGGGCTTAGGACGCAGATCAAGCAGTCCAAGACTGCTGTGAAAGAAGCTCGTTTTTTTGCATCTGGTCTCATTGATGCCAGGTGAAGCCCTAAACCCTGAAACCTAAACCAAACCAAGATAAAGGGTCTAGCTCTCGGATTAACGTGAATTTTTTCCTGGAGTAGAGCTCCAATCTGCGCCATAAGGTTCTGCATGTTTGACAGGCGCTGGATTAGGGCGTAGCCGGGTCTAATGGTGGAACATGGCTGCGCAAATCTTTGGTCCTGCCTCTGCAGCAAAGAACAATGGGTCAAGCTTAAACTAGATTCCCTAATGCTCCACAGCATCTATGAAGAAAGCTCTTGAGATTGCATACTGAGGGAACTCAGCAGAACTGCAGGAAAGAAGTCCTGGCCTGCGAGTTTGTTGCTTGAATGGGTTGCTTTGAAAAACTCCTCCACAATGGTCCACAATGGTCACAAGGATTGAAATAGTGACCCTGTAGCCCAGACTTTGAAGCCCTGGATTGTTTATCCTTGTCTCGAAAACGAGTCAGAGTGCAATTCAGTGGTTCCCATTATCTTTCCTGGGAAGCATGTGACCTCTTACAGCGTGTAGGGAAAGAAATGTCCAGCGAAAAGATACAAGTGATTGTGGTAAGTGACAGGCTCCTCCGGAACGATTAGGGTACTGAAGAAGGGACTTTTTATGTAGAAATCTCCCTTTTATCACCTCCTAATCATAGCTGTACAGAGCAGTCACCAACACGACGTTCTAGTCTATATGATGAGCCATGAATATAACTGTCAATATTCTGAGCCCATGTTCCTTGCATAAACTTGGTGTATGGTAACTCAGATCATGTGGCATTTGTGTTGGATCCCCTACAGCATTTGCTACCGGCCCTATGGACCTTCCGAACAAGAACAGGTCATCTCCATGCATGCATGACAAACTCTTTGTTGAGTGCTGGCACCTGTGGGCTTCTGAAATTTACAGCCCTTCTGCGAAAGGAACAACACCTGCATGAGGTTGACTTCATGAATGGCACAGACTGTCCTGATCCTTCTCTGACATTCCCCAGATTTCGCTGGTGCCGAGCTGCCGTGGCACGGCTTCGGGTTTAGTAGTGTTTAGGGTTTAGGGTGTGAAGGGCAGATCTAGACAAGGATTTTGGGCGTAGAGGTTTCATACATGGGTGATGTGGCTTCAGGAGCTGCGCAGGCTTTATGGGGGATTACATGATTCTCGCACAAGGACCATTGTTGAGCTCATGCAGGACTTATACGTGGGCTAAGGATTAATGCGCGGTGGCGGTTTCAGCTGGACTTGAACGCAAGAGTTATGATAGCATGCCTTGGGGGGCGGCGTCTTACCAACCAAGTTGAATCAAGCTCAACAGTCTTTACCAATCGCAAATGATGCAAGCCAAGGTGGATGACAGTGCGGCTTCCACGTGGACACTTCCCAAAACTCGAGTTGATACATATACTGTCGAAGCATTTGGATGATGACCATCACGACCCGGACATCAGACCCGGAAACTTGAAAAACCTGCACACACCTGTTCGCGAACAATCTCCGTATGAGCCCTCTATCTGACTCTTTCCCTCGAGATCTAAGTATACGAATACCCTAAACCCTACCTAGATTGGGCCCTCCAGTCTGTAGATATTGACCACATCGGGCTATTGGGATCCTTAGCATTTCTGAGGAAGCGTGGCCCAGGGTTGCGAGCTTAGAGCTTTCAATGCCATCATTTGTAAAAAGGTACGAACAACATTGCGGATACGCTACCATTTTTTGGGGGGGGAGGGCTCTAAATTTCAGAGGTCCCTCGCGAACCTTTGCCTGTTGTTTTAGAGCATAGGTAAGGGAGAGCTTCAGACAGTAGTAGGACTAAACAGCCTTTCAGTCGTCCAATCCGTTGCCGTTGCCTGCAGTTTTTGCCATCGGATGACGTCGGGCTAAAAGTAAAAAGCAACATTCAGAAATTCGGAAAGTCCCATAACTGCCTTTATGCTAAGCTCATGGTGGACAGAATTACCAGGCTGAAACGTTTTTAGCCTTCTGCATTCTGAACTGGGGACTCAAACTACTGGTTTTCTGTTAAGGAACCTAGTTTAACTTACCAGAAAATTGATATATTGTAAATCATGAGGTGTCCTGATCATAGTAACTTAGTTTGTATTACTCAACAGCAACCCAGACTAAGAACAGCAAGCGTAGACCCTATGGCAGCTTCTGAAACAGAAGGATGGCATTGTTTGGGGCCTTCATAGTAAAGACTATAATCTTTGGAATCTTTGGGCATTTGTGGGGTCAATATAGGGATACACCCCTACATCAGGGCGTCACCCTAAACCCAGCGCTCCTACACCCCAAACCTCGAGGCCACACACACAAACCCTGAATGGCAACCTTGGGATACCCTATAAACGCGAATCCTACACCCTCAACCTCAAAACCCCGATCCCTAAACCCTAAACCTCGAGAATCCCACAACTCTTAAACCCTAATCCCCCAAAGGCCGATACCCCAAAAAATGTATCTTCCCTCTGGCCTTCCGCTTCCGCATGCTGTCCTGGGCCTCCTTAGCATCTGTGAAGGCGCCATCCTCCCAGGTTTAGGGCTTTTTTGGCGACGCCTCTTTTATCCGCTCGCACGAACGTCTAAAGCTCACAGGTTTAGGGGTTCAGGGTTTAAGGACTTTCTCTGAAGGCTTGGGGTCTAGGTGCATGTTTGATGGACACAGCTTGGCTACATAGTTTGGGCCCTGAACCCTAAACCCTAAACCCTGGGGAGTAAGGTGGCTTTAGGGCTTGGGAGTGAAACATATGGATTCCAGAACCATCTGGGACTCGACCTTCAGACGGCTTGAAACCCTAAACCTGGGGGTCTACCTGAGCCCAGTGTCGAATGGAGTAGCCTTCCACATGTATCATACGGGGACAAAATACCGTAGAATTTACAATAGATTATATGGGATCTTATAACCCAGAAGAGGAATTAAGAGGTTTAGGATAATCTACTGTAAATTCTATTGTAAGCAAGTTTGTTGATGCAAGGTGCTCCAAATATTAGCGGTAGCCCTAAACCCTAAACCCTAAACCCTAAAGCCTAAACCCTAAACCTTAACCGCAGGGCAAGAAGTGACGCACCATGTGATTTTCACAGCCTTCGCCTTCCATACGGGGCTTCCCAAACACTTGGGGTAGCTGCGAAGGAGTCCCGAGAACAAACAGCACAGTGTGGTCCATATTGGGCCCCCCTTTTTTTGGAAACCCCATATGAGATTCGTAAACTCCTAGTATCCCCCTTAATAACCCCTGAAATAGTCCCCTATGTAATTCCCTATATAACCCTCTTTAAGGAGTTTAGATCAAAGCTCATACGGGAGCTTCCAAGACATCAGGGGCTAGGTCTCCCGGGGTCCTAAGAGCGAAGATGGAAGCGTGTTGGAGTGTATGGTCGCATGAAGTACCTTAAGCAGTAAGTGAGCCCTGATCTTATGGTACATGTAGCTTGGTCCATGACCCCATTTTCTGCCTGATCTAATCCCTAGGGTGTTGTCTTTTCCGTCATTGGAGACGCCACGTCAGGGATGATTTGGAAATAGCAATTACACCAATGTGTCTAATGGACGGCAAGTTTGAGCTAAAAAGGCCATGGTTTAGAGGGAACTGCAGCTAGCCTAGTTCTGTGTATTCGGTTATGTAACATCTTCTGTCGACGCCAGGGATGTCCTGAAACCCACCGTAAGCAATTCTATATAGTTATCGCACAATGGAAGCCTTGTGTTTTGGAGCTCCCCCACATTGTCCAGGTTGGATTTGGCAAGGAGTGCTGTGTTGGGTTTGGAGCTACTACAGGAAAACGCGAGGTAAGACGAAGAGGCTGGCTGACTACTGCAAGTGCGACATTATGGATGGGCTGTTGTGGGAACCTTGTATAATGCTTCTCTTCATATATGCATTTGTTTTGAGGAAGAACAAACGGGACCAGGACTTCAACAACCTCTCCTTTCCACTCACTGAGTCGGTCCTGTTGCTGCGAGAGAAGTGAAGGGCCTCGTTCTTTGAAGGCTTTCTCGAAAGCTTCCTCTTCCTGTTGGAGAAGCGGGGCCGACGCTAAACATCATGAGGGAAGTATGTTATTTACCAGCATGTATATTTTGGTAAACTTAATTCTAGGTTTGTAGTAGCAACCCAGCAAAATGGGAGCTGCTGAAGGGGCTACAAGACATATTGGGAATCTAAAGGAACGAACGGAGGGCAGGATTGAGACACAACAATGCCACGCAATTTTCTAGGGCGGCTTTCTCCTTGAGACTGTCTGTTGATCTGGATTTTGCTCCATACTGATCCCTTTGCCTCTTGTAATGACACCCCTCAGCTTCCAACCAACTTTCGTTTTGTGGGTACAGCGACAGCGCTGTTTAAGAAATCGTTGGTTTAAGAAATTGAGCCCCTCGGCGGCCACGCACATATATATATATATATATTGGTTCAAAAATGCATAGGAAACAGTAATTAAGAAATCCAGGGTACCCTGACCTCGTTGAAGACAATTTCTTAATTTCTTGGGTTTTTGGCTCAATCAGTACCATACTTGATTATCAAGCCACTTAAGTGAACAGGAGGAACTAAACCCTGGGTTCTAGGAAGAAGGTGCTGGGGTCCTTACCATGCCAAGGTGTACTCTAGGGCCTCAATAACCTTGATAGAGTGTTAGGGCGTATTTTGCTACAGTCACTACGCGATGACGGTGTAGGACTAGGAATGATCGTTTTTTCAAAGCCAGACTTCTACAGTAGTGCTGAGTGTATGGTTGCTAGTCACTGCTAAAACATCACTACTGTCACTAGACTATTGCTGCTGCTCTTGTGATCGCTGCGGCTGTTGCCTTGCCAGTGACCATGTTTCAGGCACCAAGGCCCAAGTGAAGACTCGAAACCCTAAACTGCAGACCCAAAGCTCTAAATAAACCACAAGCCCTACAATGCATCACCGCAAACCCCGCATGAAGCCTTGCAAACTCCAGCGCGGGTAGCAATAGTATTACTTCGTACTTAGCAGGGCACGGCTTTGGGGATACTAGCTATTCGATGCTATACTTGCTTCTTCTTCTCCATCCGCTAGGGTATCACAATATTGACAAACACTACAATCCTCAAACCTATGCTAGATAGCCATAGTCCTAGTTGCGGATCGCCAAAAGGCAAGTAGCCTTAACTAACCGCTGTAAGAAGAGTACAAGGGTTCAACAACAGGAGTAGAATGGGAACCCCCAAACAGTAAACCCCAATCATCTAGTGGGAATCTAGCAGGAATACCAGGACCCTGGTAGGTACATTCCTGATACATTCCTACTAGATTCTGGGGCTTCTCTGATCCTCGGCTCCCCGTTAACGTCCATTCATTCAAGCAACCCTAAACCCTCAACAAAAACCCCGCTACCCCCACTAGATCTGGTTTGATGTAGTATGGGGCAATATAGGAGGGTTTCCATCAAGAGAGGGCCGCAATATAGACCCCAACATGGCCCGCTCAAAATGGGACCCAGGATTTATGGCAAACCCCATGTCACATATACACACCAAATTTGAGAGTCCTAAACCCTAAACCCTAAACCCCTAAACCCCTAAACCCTAAACCCTAAATCCTAAACCCTAAACCCTAAGCCTGCTTGCTCCGTTTCACTGCGAAGGCATCCGCTTTCTTCTGGCGAATGGTGCCGTTTCCGTCCATGAAGAGTCCAGCCATACCTTCAGTGCTTTAACTGGACTAGGGGTTTAGGGTTTAGGGTTTAGGGTTCCAAAGCTTTGGACATCTCTACCCCTCCTGATTCAGGGGTTAGGTTCCCGGTTGGGGGATGTAGAGGGGGTTCATGTGTGTCGGGATTGGGGCTCCACATCTTTCAGGGGGCTTCAGGGTGAAGGTTGCCACACGCTTGTAGGGGTAGCGCTTCGAGTTTCAAGTTGAACGTTAGGATCTACGGCCTTTGGGATTGGCTAGGTGTAGTGCAAAAGGTTTTAGGGTTTGGAAGTTTGCACCCCTAGTTTGAGGTCCGCATCTGTGGTAAAAGGCTGAGGGCAATGTCCTCAGAAAGGTCGATGTGTAAGTATGTAGACACATGTAGGTGTACAAGGCACGCCAAGCCCTCAACCCTAAAAATCTAAAACCTCTAAGTCCACACCCACATAACCAGGAAAGAAGGTCCAACAGTGCTGGCCGTGGGCTCTCTGGAGCCATGGTCATCCATTCTTCGCGCCCTGACTGGATAGGGTCGACCTCCGTTCGGCACACACGGCTATTTGTAACCCAAGTCACCTACACCTTTATGGGCTCGACCCAGTATTGAAGGGCTACGTTTGTTATTTGAATAGGGCTCTGGTTGTTCCAGTCCTGGTGACGAGGTTTTGCAATCCACGGTCCTTCAGATTGTGCCCTCTAGACTATGGTACCGTGCAGGCTGTTCCTCAAACATTTGCAGGCACAGTTTCTCGGATTGAGGTGAGCGCTTACGACGAGATTCATGAGTAAAGAATAGCAACAACAGCAGCAATTATCTGTGGAACTCCTAGCAGCTGTACCCATCATGGCATAACAAGCTGAAGGCGACACATGTTGAACGAGCTTAGGGAGGTGGGTGAGCGAGGAAAGGCAAGTTTGCTCGTACGACTTGGTGGATCCAAAAACTACATGACCCTAACTCTAAACACTCGAAACCCTCAACCCCCAACCCCTAAACCCTAAACGTTAAAACCAAAACTCTGGCAGCTGCGACCTGGCAAGGACACGCGACAAGCAAAGCTCAGCATGTTGACATGTCATAAACTAGAGATTAGGGCCTAGGGTTTAGGTTGTAGACCTTAAGGGTTTATGGTTTAGTGAGTAGGGCCTAGGGTTGAGGTGTCAGGTTTTGGAGTTTAGCTACGTGTCCTATTTCTCTAGGTAGTTGGGGTTACATTACAGGTCAAGTTTAGGGGTTAGGTTTTAGACTTCCAGGGCTTAGGGAAATTGAGGTGTTCCTAAAATGGGTACTATATGCAATCGGTTTTGTACAGGTGTCTTATGGAGATATATACGGTTTATGTAGGGTATAGGGATATTACCGCCATGATGGAAACGTAAATGGAAAACCAACCGCAAAATAACATGGAAGCTGGGAGGATATAGTGGTGTGTAGGGATTGACCTCTTTGATGGTCCCTATAATGAGGGTTATGGTAAATTGAGGTCCATATTGGAATGGTGGGTAGAGATTCTACAGCAGTCGCTTTCAGCAACTTGAATTTGGGTCTCTCTACCCAACCACCGGATCCCAAATCCCAATTCTTTCGTAGCTTGTGCAAGCTTTACGCGCAACAAGGTGCAAAGACCCAAGCCTCGAAAAGTCCCAGCAACGTGGACAAAATCGCATACACCACCCCTGCACCACTGTTTGCTATCTTGTGAGGACCCGAATAACCGGGGTTCAGGTAGCAAATGCTATCGTCTCAATGGTTGCTGGTTCAAGCCCCGAACCCTAAATCTTCTACCCTACATAAACGCCATACCCTGAGATCCTATACTCAAGACCCTGTCTCTTGCGACCAAGGCGGCGAATCGGAGGTCGACCCCCTCACGTTCTTCACCGTCGCCCCTTGGCCCTCTTTCCACCTGCACGGGTTAAGGCTCACTTTCAAAGAGATGCTGACCTGTGCTCTGCAGGATACAAACATGGTGAGCATGCCAAGCTGAACTAGGGCAGCTAATTGTCTGGGACTTGGGGACTGGGGAGAAATGTGGAGCACTTCAATCTAAGCGATTGCAGAGTACTGTGGGGCTATGGGCCATTGCCTACACCAGCATTCCCCTTTTTTGCTCCAACGCAGCATGCTCTTGATGAGGGGCCCAACCAAAACATCAGGACTGCCTTTCGAGTTGGCTACTTGAAGGGTCAGAAGGACTACAATGTTACAAGGATACAAGAAAAAAGAATTTGGCGGCGTGTGGGAATCAATTTGGGCATCTCCTCGATGGGTTCAGGGTTGGGGGTGTGGTGCTGACAGAATACTTGTGAAGGGTTCATACACCGGGATTTGAGGGGGTTGTACGGCTCGTTCTTTGAGCATGGCTTCCTTTGCCAGAAATGACTTGAAGGGTGACAGGGGCTTGCTAAGAAGGTTTTCTTTGGGACTAGTTGGGCTTCCTGTATTGGCGCATGAGGGTTTTCAGAATACTTACTGAGTCTATACTTCCCAAGGCCACCTTGCTTCAGAAACTCCATACCTGTAACCCCACACATCTACACTTCAAGCGCCTGAAGCACTGAAGGACTAGGTATGAATCACTAAACTAGGTCAATGAGGGGTACAGGTAAATCCCCTAAACCCCGAAGTCCCAATCCTAAACCCTAAATCCCTAAACCCTAAACCCCTAAACCCTAAACCCCTAAACCCTAAATCCCTAAAGCCTAAACCCTAAACCCCTGTACCCTAAGCCCTAGGCCCCGTGCACCTCTGAGTCAGAGCCACTGTCGCCGCCCACTGCACCCACTGTGGCGCCCGGAAGCTGCGGTCCCTTCCTTGCTTGGTTTAGGGTTTAGGGGTTTAGGGTTTAGGGTTTAGGGTAAGTAGGTGAATCATGGAAAAGAAAATGGAAACGACTACAGTATTTAGCGTTGAGGGTTTAGGGTCATGGACTTAGTAAGTAGGTGAATAAACCTTGTAAGCCATATAATCACCCCAATTATCCCCATTACTAACCTACTTACGAAGTCCCCATGACCCTCCAAGTGATTTTACAGCAAGTCCAAGTGCTTAGGCTTAGGCTGAGGCTTCATACAGCTTAAGGTGTAATCATGCATAGGTTCTGGGACTTGGACTTTGTAGAGTGCAGGGTTTAAGTCGCTTTGAGGGTTTGGGACTTGTTCAAGGTCCCTCTTGGGGGTTCCCTGAAAGCCGTAGCAGGGGTTCTACCGCTAGTGACGTACGGGGCCAAGGGTTAAGGGTTCAGGGCTGTCAACATGTTGGCTCCTGTCCGGGGTCCCGAAAATGAGGATTAGGTGTTTGGGGATCACATTATCAGAAGGAGGGGGCACTACCCTCCAAAGACCTCATGAAGTCCATGATTTGCAAGTAGGGTTTGAGGGCTTGAGGTTTCAGGAATTGGGTTGAAGGTCTTTGCTAAGGCCCCTGGACTGCAGGATCGAAGATGGATCATGTATAGTTTATAGCATGGGCTACGTTGCCAAGTCTCGGCAGGAAACCACCTTCTCAAGCCCAACAAGCCGCACCTGCCTAGAGAAACTACAAGTCTTTGTGCAGCAGAATTGTGAGTCAAACCCCAAAGCCTAGACCCGGCCTGCCAAAACCATTCACCGCTGAAACCCGACCCTCCCATGAACAAACCTCGAAACCCCTTTCAACAAGACTACCGTCTTGGTAGGCCCCCGTTTTAATAATTCCATGCTTTTGCCGAGGCAGTGAGTATACAATATTGGCCGAAATAAGTATTCATGTCATTGTCCTAGTCTCCTGCTAGTATCGTGGTATTGGTATAGGGCAACCCTAATCGATCACAAAATGATATTGCCAGTTGACGTACACTCCCTACAAACTCCTACACAACCACCTCCCATGTCATCTCCATTTCTGCATTTAATTCTCCACTGACTCAAGCCCTAATTAAACGAGAAACCCTATGTAGCTAGCCGCGCTGTATCCCTCTTGAAAGGGTCCCTACACCCCATGTATCCTGTATATGCCCCGCCAAAGGGATCATAAAGAATGCCCCTGCATTCCGTAGCCCATCCAGCCTAAACGCTTCATCCTTAAACCCTAAGCCAGCAACCCTACAGCCTAAGCCGTAAACCCTGAACCCTACGCCCTAAACGTTAATCCCTGAAGCTGAGCTCCAGACCCTAGATGCAAGATAAACAAACGCAGACCTCCTAAGACCCTAAACCCTTACCCTAGGGCTCCATGTCTATAAATAGTACATACATTGGGCCCAAAGTCTATAAATATGACCTACATTGGGCTATTTGGAGCCTTAGGGTTATTCTCAATTCCTAAAGTTTTTTTTTCCTAAGACTCTAAGCCCCTTCAAAGGGACTATAAGGGCCAGGAATCTTCCGGGGCTTTTCTGGCGAAGGCGGGTTGATCTCTTCAGTCTCACCGGAGAAGCCTGCGTGTTTGGAGGTTGGGGGGTTTAGGGGTCTAGAGTTTAGAGGTTTAGGGGTCTTGGCGCTTAGGGTTTAGGGATTAAGGGTGTTGATTTTAATTTGCTGGTGATTAGTACACAATTGGAGGACGGGAACCCCGAGTAGTCCCCACAGAACCCCTGCTAATATACCCTTCCCTCTGAACTGCCAGTAGGATTTAACTGGATTACGCATCATTGTCACATTGTAGGATGAGAGTTTCTGGGATGCATCTATCTGAGGGGTGCATGGGATCGCGACATTTGGTATCTACATGGAGTATGTAATGTGAGGCGTGCAATGATTCTAGCGGTCTTGGGCACTTTAAAGATTGCCTCGAATCAAGATAAGTGGGCGCGCGACGCGGAACTCAGCCCCGAACCCTACACAGCTAAGTACCTGACGGTCATGCAGCCAAGCCTCAAAGCCTGGTGCTTTCACCAGCAGCCAGAAATGGCCCCAGAACATAAGACCATTAGGTGATCCACATGCCCACTAAAGGGGACCTCCTGTCAGGAGAAAGTGAACTTGAATGGATGGTGGTGAGCCCTGGTGGCCCACTCCTTTTTTCCTTTTTATTCTCTTCTCCGACAGCTTACCTCACCTAGTTTGCAGACTGCCAAGTTGGTGCAGACTACTTGTGCCAACTTGGCAGGCAAAGGTTGAAGCAAGGCTCAGGCTGGCAACGGAGCAGACAAGACTCAACATTGCCAGCAGATGGGAGAAAGTCAGCTTTTTTCTGGTGGCCAAAGTGTGCCCAAATCCCTTCTCTTTTTCTTGTTTTTTTGTGCGGTCCTTTTCGGGTGTGGAGGACCTCTGAACCCCCAGCCCTCAACCCCGGCCCTACATAAATGCATGTGAACATATTATATATATATATATGCCGATACATACTGCGGGGCTCCCCAAATTACATGTCTCTCAGACCACCATTACTGGATGGGTGCCCCTAAACCCTAAAACCTATGCCCTAAACTCTAAACTTAAAACCACACCTGAAAACAAACACACACATTACGTTCCTGAACAGCAACTCAGTAGCCCACCTACAACACAAAGTGCCTGCACGTGGGTCGACCGGCTCATCCGGCACTTCCTCCTGTGGAGCTTCCTCGGCAACCTCAACAGCTGGAAACAAGGCTCCAAGTGACCAAGCGAGTAGCGTTTCTTGGATTGTATTCCTCATATTAAATACTATACCCCAAAGGGAAGGTAGAATCTTACTCTATAAAGGGTACCATAGCATCCCCAAATAAAGTACTACTCAAGTGGGTTTAGGGTTTAGGGTCAGTGACTACAGTGACTGACATGGGAAAGCCAATAGGGTTTAGGGTTTAGAGTTCTGGAATGGGGAGTAACGGGGTAGGGTTTGGGGATGTAGCATTTTAGACTTTAGAAGTTTATGGGCTCCAAGGTGTCCACACCGGAAATCCTTACACTCACCCAGACTAACATGGAAACCCATAGGGTCCCCTTTTAGAGGGACTGTAGTCTTTATAGGGCCCTTTTTGGGGTTTCCATGTTAGTTTCCGGGAGTGTATTGTTCCTTGCTTATCCCACATGGGTACTCAGATCCGGCCCACTCCTTCCGAATCAGGATGGGAGTTTGTAAAGCTGGCCATTGGCTAGGTCCAAAGTTTGGATGTCTCAGTTAGATCAGAATCTGACCTTTGAATCCAAAGTTCCAAAGTGTTGCCTTTGGTTTACTCCTTTGTTTGACGAGTTGCTACATAGTTCCTGTCCACTGTCCTAAGGCTATCCCCTTCGCTTTTACAGCACCTCAGCACTAGATCACCAGACATTTGTCTTTTTGGGCTCCAGCATTTCGCTGAGAGGTTACATGGGCTACCCCGCAGCCTATCAAACATCAGCATCCTTGTTGCCAGCCACCACATGGCAGCTTCCATGGATACGGGTCACCTGTATACCTCCAAATACTTGAGTTCTTATTGGAAGGACCCCAAAAAAAGGAACCACCAAGTGCTGGAAACCCCCATATCCCATCATCTTGAACTTAGTCGTCTGCAGCCTGAATCGTTTCAGAGGCCTGTTGGTGGAAGAAATCTTGCACTACCCTAAAACCCATAAATTGGTACTTTCCCAAAATAGGGAGACCCTACTATGGACCCCCAAATACTACAATCCTTATTATAAGGACCCCCATAAAGGTACCCCTGATTTTGGGAAACCACCATTTCTAGGAAGTACTGTACAGCATCTAAGGGACCCTAAGTCGTGTAAGATTTGGATCGACCGTAACACAAGTCCTCATTCTCCCGACCTGAGATGGCCTATACATCCACTGAGCTCCCAAGCACCAAGCTACTACTTGGAGAGTCATGGGGACTTTGTAAGTAGGTTAATAACCCCTATAAGCCATATAATGAACCCAAGTATCCCAGTAATTAACCTACTTACTAAGTCCCCCTGACTCCTCTAAGTACACTTTGTTTGGAGTTCAGAGTTGACGGTTTAGGCAGCGGAGAAGAACATGTGAACTACTGTATTCTTGGGGAGTATGTGGGAAGCCCTATAAGCCTGAATCTCCAAGAACTTTTCTCAACCTGCCTGGTTTTCAGAAGAGAGAGTGATGCAAAGGATCCCTTGAGTACCTTTTTGGGGTGGGCTCCCATAATCAGGATGAATGAGAGATAGAGAGGGAGAGAGAGAGAGAGACAGGGGGTCTTTATTGGGGTCCCACTATGTATGGAAACTACCATGTCTACCCCCATGCAGTAATGCCTAGAACACATTTCCAAATTTCTTGATGCCCTACTAATTAGGCACCACTTGGAGGGTAAGGGAGGCTTAAGCAAATAGATTTATGTCATGAATGTAATGAACCCATCCCTTTCTTCCCTACCTAGGAAGCCAATAATGATAGCTTACTTCCCCCGGATTTCTTACCACTTTGGCATAAAGGAGCCCTCATTTTGGGTAACTAGCCCCACACCCTAAGTTCTTTGCCCTAAACCTCACCCTAAACCCTAAATTCTTTGCCATAAACCTCCAGTACCATGTCATCCCAACTGCCACGGGCGTGAAGGCCTCCGTCGTCTCGACCGGCTTCGCGGTAAAATGCTCCTTGGCCCTCGCCAGGCACTCATTGAAGATGCTCTTGAAAGACACCTGCGAAGTCAGCGAGCCCCATATTATACTATGTCATAATCGTAAATCATAAAAGAATATTTCCTCCTGTTATAACTGTATATTCCATTAAGGAATATTATACTACACTGTAATATAGACGCGTTAAATCGTATGAGTGATCCTTGTACCATCTCATGTCTTGCTTAAGATGTGTTGGGCTCTGGGAACTGGTTCAATCAGTTCATAAACTGTAGGATTCAGGGTCTACGGTCGAGGGTTCGGGGTCTACCATTGAAGCTTCATTCGACAATGGCTCTAGCAAGTTACCCAAGCATGTAAGACAGGGATGTTGCAACTCCTAGCCAACTCACATGACAATTTTGTCGAAGTTTACAGAAGCAAAGTCTGGCTCGTATACGAGGCCCGCCCCAACTCCATAAGTGGAGATGGATTATAGACGCGATCAAGAGTCTGCAGAGCTTTAATACTAAATGCAGGGACACGCTTTAAAACAATAATCAAAAATCCGTAAACCCTAAGCCCTAACTGCGTTAGGCATGCCACCATTCACACTACTTCCAGAAAACCTTTGCACACTAATCACCAGCAGTAAACCACCTGACATCTAATGTGTGCTCCCCAGGGTGGACGTCTATAGTGTTGCCGGGCACCATAAGTTTAAGGCTTTGCTTTTGCCTCCATGAAAGGCTAGGTACCATACAGCTCAAAGCATGCACCAAAACCTGTACAATCCAGTATAGCGGTAGTACAACCCATCTCCCTACACTCCCTACCCATACCTATCCCGGGGTACCCCGGCGAAGTCACCACCTGATTGTTGCCATATCCATGTACTGCCAAAAGTGTGTCCCTCCGCAACCGTAAAACCTAAATCCAGTATGCTAAGCCCTAAGTCTCCAGCCTTCAACCCTGAATCCGAAGCCTTAAACCTATATCCTAAGCCTGACCCTAAACCCTAAACCCTAAGCCCTAAGCTCTAAACCCCAAACCCTAAACCCTAAGCCCTACCCTAACATCCAAAACCAAAAACCCCAAAATCCGAGCATCTGCACGAAGCGGCCTTCAACTCCGAGCTACGATAGGCTTGGCCATTTTCCTCCTGTCTGTTTGGTTTAGGTTGGGTACTGCCCCCACCCAGTAACAGTCTGTATTATGGGTCCTATTAAAGGCTATATATAGCCATATTATAATAAGTATTATCCAACTGTTACTGAGGGGGGGCAGTACCCAAGGTTTAGGGTTTAGACACGCGCTGGGTTAGTATTTTGGGCTCTTACATGAGGACGTTGGAATTAGAGCAGCAATCTGGCGCTCATGTGCGCTCATGTGGAGGATCTGCTTTTCGATCAGTATTTTCCGCAACTTCTATTTCAGAAGTCATTTGCAGTCTATTCTTGGCCGGCCTCTACTGAAGGAAACTTCTTTTCTGCGTGGCAGCCTGGTTTAGGGTTTAGGGTTTGTCAGATGAGGGGTGTTTTTTGTGTGCTTGAACCTAGCAAGGCTGTAGCATTCTCTTGGAGAATACTAGAACCAAATGGAAGATGAAGTCTTACTCAATATTGGGGACCATAAGATACACAATAAAATCCAATTTGCATCTAGCTAGTCTCATGAGGATGGCTACCGTTTCGAAAGCATCTTGCGGAGTAGGCAATGATTTTCGGGGATTGGTTGGCGCGCTTAAAATCCCAGGAGTATGGGCCCACAGAATATGAACCCCCTCTCTTTAAGGGATTTGGAACCCCAGT
>CAJNIZ010030280.1:22821-40469 GCA_905231905.1 Symbiodinium pilosum
AATATTTTCAGGAACCTTGTAGCTCTGACTTACCAGGCTTGTGAAGTCCTCATAGTGCCCGATAATCTCACCTACACAGCTTGAGTGCACTGTTACTTGGCGATATTGGTGGGGGCACTCTTCCTCAAAGGGTCCATGTAGGTCTATTGTAAATACTGTGAGTATGTATATGCTTAGGGCCAGAACGGTTCCCATATAACTTCATGTCAGTACTATGCGGCCCAGGTACATACCATCTAGCTACATGGACCCTTTGAGTTCTTTAACACATATTATCAAGGCGTTGCGCGTAGCCATATGGAGTTGGGGCTGTGCCACGCCTACCTTGCGCATCAACTGCTTGAACTTTGAATCCTGCAGCTTAAAGGGTTTATGGGTTAATGTGGACCCCTGACTGATAACCCCCCCCTCCGTTTCAGGACCTTAATATTGGGATCCCTGTTATAACCCTAAACCCTTAAACCCTAAACCCTATAATCCCCATGCAACTTGTCCTGGGTCAGCCTAAAAGCCTGCAGGAGGTGCCGCAGCTTCTTCCGCGCCTGCAAGGTTTGCTCAGTGCTGCGGATTGTTTTCTGGGTCTCGCCCTAGGGATCCAAGTATAGCCCCCCTCAAGCAGATAGAATATGGGGTATGTGGGGTCTTATTGTAATATACCCGAAGCCATATTCGATCTACTTAAGGGGACTATATAGAAAGAATACCAACATTGGGCCCTAAAGATTACCTACATTGGGCTATTTGGATCCCTAGGATCTGGCCTCAGGCAGGGCATGGAATCTGAAGGGCTATCATAATACCAAACCTGTTGTTTTGCATCGGCTAGCTATAGTTTGTGGCAAAATGGTGATCAAGTACGAATTCATCTCCTGGGCTTCTGCACTTGCAGAGATGATCTGGGGGGAAAGACTTTTTTTAGGGTTTAGGGTTTAGGGTGGCGATAAACCTGATTAAAGATCTCGGATCACTCATTTGTGAAAACGGCGCCTGCAAAGGATTTTCATATTTTGTCAACCATGATGCCAAGTGTGGTGAGGACCCTCTCCAGGCTCAAAACATGGGTAGGTTTTCCGAAGGGGGACCTCAATTTAGACCCCAAAGTACTATGATCCCTTTTTATGGGGACCCCAAAACGGCACGCCTAATTCTGGGAAGCCCCCGACATGGGGGTGTGCTAACAGAGCTCAGGAGCTTCACCAATTAGCAGAAAGACTTTTGCAGGCTGGGGGCCTTTGTATGTACATCATGCAGACCCCTAATTAATAAACCCCCTCCCCTTATTGGGGATTATAATGGCGATCCCAATGTTAAGGTCCTTTAAAGGAAAAAGGAGGGGGGGTTATTAGTCGGGGGTCTACACTAACCCATAAGCCCATAAACCCCCCAAAAAAAACCTTAAATAGTAGTTTCCATTTTCTTTTCCATTATCCCCATATAACCCATATAAAGTACATAGGTTTATCTAGTCTGGGTCTGGGGCCTGCATTCTTAGGCTCTTCAATGAATCCTTGGGCATCCGAGTTTCCGCGATTCTTCTGCCTTAGGAGGACCCCACCCTGTAATAGTGGGTATAGTAGGAATATGCGAGGACCCTAATATAGTTACTACTATCCCTTATGGTCACTATGACAGGGTGGGGGTCTTCCTGACTCATGCCTTTGGCATTGTTGTTGACCACGTGGCTATTTGACATCTTTTCTGTCCATGGGAGTGCCGCTGGTGCCAGTGGAAGGTCTCATGCCGAGAAGTTATTGTTGCAGAATTCCCTGGCTCAACCTTTTCACTTATATTCGGTTCTATGCGCCCCGAGAGGTTAAAGGCTACTCAGCTACTACGCATTAAGAATTACCTCTGGTTTCATGAGAACATGCAGGATCTATATTAGAACTGCAGGTCTGGTGGCTCGAACACCTAAAGCTCCAAAACTGGGAACTGAACTGGAAACTGGTATTATACAGCAGTTCATAGGGTGGATAAGAGATCCTGCATGACCCTCAAGATACGTTATCCCTTGAATTGTGTCATTCTGGCCTACTATTGTCATGCAAGGTTCTTCCTCCAATGGTTTACCTCCTCTTTGGTGTCCTTATAATACTCCTAACCATAAAGTCATACCAACCCCCAAAAGCAACTACCCCTGCAGTTTAGGGCCTAGGATTTGCTAGAGCAACTTCAAGGATCCAAACCTTGCACAAAATGTCTGGCCACAAATATAGGAGCCCATGCTTCTATTTTACAGGTCCGTGGGCCCATTGGTCTCAACTTAAGGTTAGCTACCGGCTTCACAGATCTGCAGGTTTGGGGTTCATGTCACCAAGCCAATCACGTGAACAGGGTAGTTCCTGAAACTATTCGCCTACTCACTAGTAGCAGAACGCATGAAGCCAGCTGATGGATCATCCAGGGTAGCCGACCCTGAACCCTAAACCCGGGTAGCCGGGTAGCCTGTTTTATGGAATTGGCGCAGGTCTCAGGCTGCACGGGTCTCACTGCCTGCTCTAGAAACGTCCAACTGTTGCAAGTCGTTTCAGCTCCCAGGGAAATGCAGGCTTCAAAGACAGCTTCCCGGACGCTGGCCACCGAGCTCAAGATCTCGCACATTTCAAGCCTCTGCAGCCTCTGAATGCAGACCTCCCAATGCCTGTCACGGAGTTGGGGATCTTGATGGTCTCCAATGCAATGCACGATTCAAAAGCTGCTTCCGCAATGCTAGTCACCGAATCGGGGATCTCTACGTGCTTCAGGGCACTGCAGCTACTGAATGCAGACCTCCCAATGCTGGTCACGGAGTTGGGGATCTTGACGGTCTCCAGTGCACTGCATCGAAAAGCCGACTCGGCAATGCTAGTCACCGAATCGGAAATCTCTACGTGCTTCAGGACACTGCAGCCCCTGAATGCAGACCTCCCAATGCTGTTCACGGAATTCGGAACCAACACTTCCTGCAGGTTTCTGCAAGATTGAAACGCTTCCTGCTTGATATGGTCTGTAGTCCTGGGGATTTCCACAAAAATTAAGTCATCCGCTTGGCCAGGCATTTGTTCTGATGCTTGGATCCAAGTCTTGCAGCAGACTAACGTTATGACTTGGGGTTCCCACACCCTGCTCCAGCTTGCAGGACTTCTGCAGTCTCAGTTACCAGACGTGTGTGGTGACCAGCTGGCACTCTGAAAAGGGGCCTGAAATCTTCGTGGTCCATAATTTGAGAAATCGTGGTGCCCGGCTCCACCGCGATCTCCGTGCTGGATCCATTGAGACCTTGAATGCGCACCATCACCTTCACCGTATCCATCACCGGACTTTTCTCCATGGCACCCCTCAAAAATCCCGCACTCTTGTTGCTCGTGTTGTAGTTTCCCAAAGTAAGGGGACCCCAATATAGACCCCAAAGTTCTATAATCCTTATTATGGGGACCCCCAAAAAGGTACCCCTAATTTTAGGAAACTCCCATGTTTAGCTTTGGCCCGTCGATCTTTAGACCTGGGACGCCCCCAAACCTTGACTTACAGAAGCATCAAAGGAGGCAGAGCATGTAGTGTACAAGGTTGTGATGATTTCGGGTTTCGTGTTTCCTGTGCATGAAAATCGACAAGAATTTCTGTCAGAGGTCTGCTTGGTCTGGGCCGTGAGATTGTTTGATTTCAGCCTCGTGGAACTCGATTTTGCTTTGGCTGCTGGGAGCGTTCTGAGTACTTCAGCTCTTCAGTAGTAGGCAAAACAATATAGCTTGAATGACAAGGGTAACGTGGGCCATGCAGGGACTAGGAGCTCACTTAGCTAAATGGCTTAGCATAAGTCTTCCCCAACAAAATGGGCCTGGCATCTCCAATGCGAAGATGATAGCTGCTAGGACAAGGGTACTACCACGCACCTATTAACCCTAAACTCCCAAACCCTAACCCCTAAGCCTGGACACTACTTCAGCCCCATGGAGGTGTGAGGTGTGAGATGTACCGTGTACGCAGAAGGCTCGGGCTTGGCTTGCGGGTTCCGTCTCTGACTTCTGAAGGTGTGTCATGAGTTCCATGAGCCCTGGACAACATCGTCAGGGCCGTTCACTTCTTGAGACTTTTTTTGCTGATTCGTTGGCCTGCACCACTGCGGACACCCTCGAGGACAGTTAGGTAGGCAAGGGAATGCTTCTACCTCCGGTTTAGGGTTTAGGGTTTAGGGTATTACACTTAATTGGCCAGATGTATCCTTACAAACCTGAATAAAGCGGGAACCTTGGGGTAGTTTGGGGCAGTGGTAAGGGCCCTTGAGCTTCGGGGCGACCCTTAAGGCCCTGGACCCTGTAAACTCCCAAGCCCTGCAATCGCTAAACCCCAAACCCTCCCTAGACCCAGATCTCCCCCAGCCCTAAAATTAGCGGTGCCGATCTTCAACTCTAAACTTCACCACCCTACATCTAGCAGCTCCCACGCTCATGTCCATTCCCCTCCCCATGTTTTGAATAATGTTCGTAATTGTCATATAAGTCTATATACGGGAGTTTCCAGAACTAGGGAGTCTGCGGTATAGACCCCATGGTACTACAAGCCGTATTGTGGGACCCTCAGAAACAGACCCCTGACTCATGGAAGCCCTAACTCCCGATGAACCACACTATACACCTGGGTACATTGCTTAATTATAATGACCCTAACCGGAAAAATATACCACCCCCCGAAATCACTACAGCGGAGGGTCCAGGTTTAGAGACGCGACTGCTGTCTCCTTAGACCTATAATGAAATGAACAATTCTTAATCATTCCTTAGCGTTCTACTATAATCAAACTTCAAAAACTTCCTGAAGAACACATGATATTTTGATTAATTCCTTAGGGCTATACTATAATGAAAATTTAAAACACTCCTGAGGAGACTACAGGCAAAGGACAGGCCTGCTTGTTCTGAAGGCCGTCAAGTCGAACGGTTTCCCCGTCGTCGATGTTCTGCAGGACAGCAGCTTTGGGTCAGGGGCTTAGGGGTTTAGGGGCTTAGGGTTGCTTTTGTTGTCTTTTAAAGGTTTTTGGGTTTAGGGGTTTAGGGTTTGGGGTAATTTTAGGGGGTTAGGGTTGAGGCGGTTTCTCTGTATAGTAAATGGGTTTAGGGGTTTGAGTTTTAAGGGTTTAGGGTTGAGGCGGTTTCTCTATATAGTAAATGGGTTTGGGGGTTTTAGTTTTAGGGGTTTAGGGTTGAGGGGGTTTCTCTGTATAGTAAAGGGGCATGTGTTCCTAGTAGGGTATATATTTGGAATTGTACAGAACTGTTGAGGAACCCCTGCGTCCATTGGTAACCCTGCTATCGACGGGAGTTCATTGGGCTCCATGTTAGCCTGGCAAAGCATAAGATTGTAGGCTACGCATTCATCAGATAGTCGAGAAAGGATCGCTTCAGAGCTTCAAGGGTCTAAGTACCTTAAAAATAAATACATTGGCGCTGAGTGATCTATTTGGACACCATTTGGGCAAAAGTGTACTCTCTCTATACATACACATATACATATATGTATATACATATAATATTTACTACTATACATATACTTGGACACTTATGGCAAGCCCTTCAAACTTGGGTTTAAACTAAAAGTGTGGCAAGCATGTGTCACCATACCTTGGTGGATCGAAGTGGGGATCGTTTGACATTTCATTTTCTAACGGCTATGAGGTTTTGTCGGGGTTTGGGGTCATATTGGGGCTATATATTAGGGCAATATTGGGGTTATATTGGTATAATGGAAAATAAAATGGAAACTACTATCTATTAATCCCCCCCCCTTTACGTTGCTGTGTGGGTTCCTTCGTGCACAGGAGCAGGCCCCACAAGATGCATGCTTGTCGCTGACACCCCGGAATAGACCTTCAGCAAGACTGATTTGAGGCAAGGCCTATACTTGTTTTTCTGAACTGATAAAAGCAAAGCTTCAGAGGCCCACGGACCCTCTACCCTAGGAAAACACTACCCTAGCCACTAGCCCCGGGAAACCTACATTTCCAGAGCCGTCTCTCGAATGTACATACCACAAAGCTTGGGGCTTCAAGACCCGCAACATAAAGCCGCAACGCCTCTATCAACTGCTTGCCCATCAGACTACACCTCAAGCCCCAAAGTTGAGCTATCAAAGGCGACTTGTTGGTAAGGCTTCGGCACGCGCACCAAGCTTGGTAAGGGTGTAGGGTTTAGGGTCTGAGGTTATGCTATCAGTTCAACTTCTTAAAAGAAAACATGATAGAAGGTCTGGAGACCATATCGCTTGGAACTCCTTTTAATATTCCTAACGAAGCCAAGCCATTCTTAATCATCTCCCCTCTGCAGGAACCCCACCCTAAGACAGCAAGTTCCGGGTAGGTTGGGGAAGTCAGGAATCTTAAGCCTAAAACCAACCCCAAAACGAAGCCCCAGCCCATTCTGGTCCCTTTAGGTGCGAACCCTAGGCCCTTGCACTGAACTCTTCATCCGAAACCACTTCGAACCAAAACAATCTCTGCTGCAGGTCCTCAAAGACGGTAACCAGCTCAGCTTCGACGTTCTCGTCGAGCTGAAGTAGGGACACAATCCTTGGACACTACGCGAACTCACCAGGCCGTTTACTTCAGGAACTTCAACTAGGTTACAATCATAAGTTGCAAGCAAGACATCATAAGTCATAAGGAAGACTTATGATGTGCAATAATATGTCCGCATTGTGCTAGCTGAGTTTAACGTTCCTTCTTTGCGACCCAAAATTGGGATTTGGCATCCTACTTTGTTACAAGCTCAATGAGGCTTAATGGACCTAAAAGTTCTAAGGCCACAAGGATTTTCCAAATCCCCCCTGACACGTTAGATAACCACAAATTCTTAGTAAGCTTAAGTATGGTATACTACAGTACCATGGTTCCTGTAGCGTTGAGGTGTCCAAGGACAGATATTTTTCATCTATCAGAAATGATCTAGCACCCTCCCATCCTCTGCTGGTACCGAACAGCCCGCATTCTTAATCAGAATTTAAGAGTGAGCGCGTCTAGATGCCTTATCAGGGACTTTTAAAGGTTTCGAGAGGGGAGGAATTAGGAGGGTTCAGGGTCGAAGGTCCGGCCTTATGGTTTCACGTCTTGGGTCCATGGTTTGGGCTTGCTGATTCAGGTTTCTGGGGCTTTGGGGGGGCGCGAAGGCAAGATTGGGAATTAGGGCTGGGGCAAAGGCCGCAAAAACAGCATCTAAACAATAAACAGGCTCAGTGAGCAGATCTACAGTTGCGTTGGAGGGATGAAGTGGCACTGAGCAATCCTCCCAAGAATATCCGCTGGGCAAACACTCGTAGCAGTTGTCTAATAGCAGAATGACTCATCAGTCATGAGGAGGGTTGATGCCTCAGTTGTCTTGGCATGGCTACTTTCAAGGTGGACAAGAACTGTTTCCCGGCTTGAGAGATCATGCCAATCGACAGCAACCATGAACCAGCTTTTGAGGGGTTGGATGTGGGTCTTCGATCGAACTACTCTCATAGTTTGGACTCCCTACGTACGCAAAGTCAGCATGTCACAAAACGCTCAGTTCGGGAGCCGGACATGGGCATGTACAGAACACACCTCTTTACAATTCCATTTTCTTTTCCGGTATTCCTAGATAATTCCATGTTCTCTTCAATTCTTCCTTTACAACCCCTATAGAACCCCTATACAACACCTTAGAACCCTAAACCTCGCTATAACTAGCCAAGGAGCTGCCGAACTGCATCACCACGTTCGCAGTTCCACTCGACGGCACGCTCTGCACGCTTCCTCGGAAGAATGCCAGCAGCTTCATTGCTCACAGTCCCCCTTAAGTAGGTAGAATATGGGGTATAGGGGGATCTGATCATAATGTACCCAAAGCCATATTCTATCTACTTAAGGGGACTATAACCCTAAACCTTAATCCCTAAACCCTAACTCCTAAATCCTAAACCCTAAATCCTGAACCCAAGGGGGACTACATCTCTTCTCATGAGAATGAGGGGCCCCTTGTTGGATCCAGGACGCGGCTGCTTGCACTGCCTTTGGCACCATGTAATGGTGGAGACAGCCACTTCTGACTCCATTATGTTATTGGGGTTCTATTAGGGTTATATTGGGGTTATATTAGGGTTATATAGGGATTATGTTACGGTTATATTGGGGTTATATTAGGGTTATCAGCTTTCAGGAAACTTGCAGGTGAGGCGTCTCTCCTCCGCAGGACAACATAGAAAGAATCCTAATTATGAGGGCCTGCATGCCTGAGAGTAAGAGTGATGAGATTAAAATCCAGGGTATCAGGCCACCTGGGCAGGAAGCGTGACTGCCAGAATCAGTGACTATACAGGGATTATATAGGGGTTAAAGCGTAGTATGTTGGGGCAATATTGGGTTAATGGAAAAGAAAATGTAAAGTACTGGCAAAACTGATAACCCTAATATAACCCCAATATAATCCCAATGTAACCCTAATATAACCCTAATATAACCCCAATAACAGTTCAGAACCTCAAGTTGCAGGACTTCGCGTAGAACGGGGACTCGAGTTGTGCGGGGTTTATGGTCTAGGGAGAAGTACCTCCTTGCACTCCTCAAATTGGTCCCAGCTTGTGAACTATGTTTAAGCAAGGTCTGTTTAAATATCTAGCCCTAAAAAACCACAAAGGAAGGTGCCAAGTTAAGGGTTTTCCTTGGGGCTCGCCTCCCAGGCAGCTGAAAACCAATGGATTAGGGTTTGCGGCTTAGGGTTCAAGGGATCCCCCAAAATGGTTTGCCTTCTTGTGTGCAAAGCCTCTCTTGAGGGGACCATACCCTGCTCAGCCATGTTGAAGCCACAACCTATAAATGTAAAAATAAATATATGTATATGAAAATATACACCAAAAAATTAAAGCCCGATTTTGGCACGCCTAAATATTAGGTGCCGTAATATAACCTCTAACCATTAAGGGCCCATAATTCCCCCATATATGTATATATATATATGGATATATACAATATCTTAGGGGGGGTCATGTTTGGAGTCTTACGAAGCTCGAAGGCTTGCTCGAAAGCATGGTCCCATCATCTACATTGCCGCAAAAGCCGCACATGCTAGGGAATCTACCAAAAATTAGGGGCACCTTTCTTGGAGGTCCCCATAAGAAGGGCTATACTATATTGGGGTCTATATTGGTGTCTTGCGTTTTATGGAAGCTATCGCACCTTAATCCTGGATTCCTTAGTTAGTGAGGCCCACGTGGATTTGGGACCCAAAGTCCAACAACATGTTCTAGAATCATAAAAACATTCTTAATAACAAACATAAGAATAACACCAGAAATCATACAGGATGATGAGAGTTGTGGCATTGGAAATATAGATGCAGTAATGGCAATCTCCGATAGCCAGCCACCTCCGTGCAGCCTAGCAGCTTCTCCTTTTCGTCATCCTTCCTTCAGTCCATAAGCTTCGGTTTATAGGGTACAGGGGTCTCGATGCTCTTTTGCTCTTTTCGATTTGTGCATGAAGGCTTTAGATTTCAGGTTCAGGGTTTAGGGGTTGGAGAGCTAGGAGTACGTCATGTCAAGAACATTACCCAGCACTGATGCTGAATTGAAAAGAAAGAAGGCTCCCCTTGCACTCCTTCCCTATTTAAGTACAAGGACCAAGAAATGCTGGGGTTCCACCAAACGAGGACCACTGGGTTCCCACACGAAAACGGATCGGCGTTGGAGATCTACATGTGGGGCCAACACGTCCCACGTCTTCTGGATAAATAACCCGGAAGGGGGTAATAGTGCCTTCGATGGACTCTTTAGAGTCTGGGCAGGGTTTGGGATTGCAACTTCACAAGCCAAACTGCCTGCTGCAATAACACGACCCTGGCTTTCGTGGAAGGCATATGAGCCATTGTCTAAACTCCTAGTATCCCCCTTAGTAAGCCCTATAGTAGTCCCCTATATACTCCCCTATATAACCCCTTTAAGGAGTTTAGGCCACAGCTCATATCTAAGTTGTAGTATGCCACTGTAAGTTGTCATGCGGATCACAAAAAGCTGTCAAAATATGCAATGTTCAGGAGACCGTTGCGCAACTCCAAGTGAGTCCTTATTGGGCTCTGTCAGGGGGAATGAAAGGTCAGGCAGACATCTTTAAAGTGTGGCTCATCTTTGAAGCAAAGTGTGTGAAGCATATATTCTATGACATATATACTCTAAACTGCTAGTATCCCCCTGAATTTCTCTTACAGTAGTCCCCTATATAATTCACCATAAAATCCTTTAAAGAGTTCAGACTATAGCTCATACGGTGTTCATGTTCGCATGGTGATGCATCCGGGCATGATGAGCCAAAATGCCAAGTCTCGCAAGCTTATTGTTGTTTTTGGCGGACCTTTTCGCCCAGATCAGAGTTTAGGGTTCAGGGTTAAGTTGCAGCCCCCCCCCTTTCGCCGAGCCGAGAGAGCCCAATGCAGCATGGCATTTGGCTATATAAGTCTGATAAATGGTAGTTCCCAAAAATCGGACCCCCAGCATGGACCCCAAAATACCAGAACCCTTATTATGGGAACCGCCAGAAAGATATCCCTGATTTAGGGAACCTCCCGCTAATGAGTACCTTAAACCATACCACTGCTTAAGGGTACATTCCTTCAGACGGCTCAGTGGCTACTTGAACACGCAGCTTTCAGCTTCCGATGCCTGGTTCAACCCACTACTTAGTTACTTCCAGACACAATTATATATGATTCTTTCCCCCTTTTAGTCTTATTATTGCCATTAATATTAGTCCTCCACCTAATATTAAACACCCAACCCCCGCCGCTAATATTAAATACTCCTCATTGTGGTATGTTCTAACATGTTGGGAGTATTCAATCTTCGGGGGGTGCGACGTGTTGATATTTGGGAGAGGGGATTACGCAACCTGCCATCCTTCTGAAACAACTGCTGGCGCGTGGCGGCTTGGACGACTTTTTCTCCTTCTTTGCCTTCTTGTCTTTCTTGTCCTCCAACACGGAGGTCCGAGTTCAGACAACAATCCTGAAAGCTTCCCATTAAGGGCAAACAGGCGCTGATTACAAAATTCTCCGAAGTCTGACAATGAATTGTTGCTTCTCAGTTTATGGTATACCTGTATCCCAAAAGTATGTAAAATAATGGCCTTTAGGGCTGTTGTTTTGGGTTGAGGGCTATTATTTTACGTACTTTTGGGGGTTTAGGTACTACTATGGAACATGACTAATAAGGAGATAGAAGACAAGCTCTTTCAGACAAGACAGGAAATTTCTTGGCAAGGCCTGTTGCCACAGCCAAGTGTAATTCATAAAGCCAGCTCGGAGAGACTGGGGGTTGAAAACGATTCTTAGGGTCTAGGGTGTAATTAGATTGAATGTCACCTGACCATCAACCGCCCTACCCAACCCAATACAATGAATTCAACTTTTTGATTCAGTCGAACCTTGGAGGAACAGTGGCTCATAGGAAGTATGTTAGGTGGACCCCCCACCCAGTAATAGTGACTATAAGGGACAATAGGGATAATATTAGGGTCCTCGTATATTCCTACTATACCACTATTACAGGGTGGGGGGGTCCTCCTAAGAAGTATTATTATCGGGATGGGATAATAAACGAAGAATCAGATGCCCCATCCCCGTCGTCGGCTGTCAGCCAAGCTTGCGAGACCTCTAAAATACATATAGATTGCGAACAATTCCTGAAATGGGGTCATAGGGTTCTGGGGTCCCGAATTGTTAGTAGGACAGCTATGATATAAACTGCTGGAGGGTCCGGGTGCACTACCCGACCCTCAACAAAACCGCCACGGAAACCAGTGGGAACTCTGGGCCCTGGATGTCTTTCCTTTGTAAAACATGCCGTAGAAGAATGTCTTGCGGACCTCCCTGACAAAGGAAGATGCAAGATCTTGTCAGTAACGAGTACTGTGTCCTTGAACCTGGCGTCGAACAGCTTGCATTGGTGTAGGATATTCCTCAAAGGTAAGACCGGACCTGAGCGAGCCACAACTCTGAATCCTTCACCCTAAATACTAGACATGTCTGATGTCCGATTTGGGTTCTCCTTCAAAAGCCAAATCTCAGCACTAGACCTTCAGCGTGAGTCCTTCTTGGACTTTTTCTTCTTCTTTTCGCTCCCGCTGTCGGAGACACTGCTGCCCATGATGGCAAGGCCCGGGCATTTGATAGCCCGGCAGGGTCAGCAACTGACTGTGTGGTCTGTTCCGCGTGTATATGGTTGGGGTATCAGGGTGGCAGGGCATCGCCCGCAAAACTCCTCTCGTGTGAATATTCCAAGTTTGGCTGCGTTCATCTAGCATTTTCAGGGTGCGTAGCTAGGGTTTGTGGCATCCCTCTCGAAGGATGCATGCTCCATGGGTTCTATAAAAAGTCGCTACTCCGACGGACTTCCTACTCTTCTGCCATAGTGGTGTACAACTCAGATGCCTTGAGCATGGTTGGGGTTGTGCTAGGCCCTGAGCTTTAAACCCTCAATCAATCTCATATCTAAGCATGGCCGACTGAAACAGCTGAGGTTCGGTGGAAACTGCAAGGTTTAGGGTTTACGGTGAAGGTTTCAGGGTATTGGGTCTAGGATGTAAAGGTTTAGGATCTGGGGTCTCGGGTTCAAGGCGTAGGGTTTCGGGCCGGGCAGGGACACTTCATAAGCAAGTTCAACACGCAGATAAACGGAGTCATGCGATGCCTTCAATATTTCCTATCTTGCCCTGATCCTCCAAATAGGAATGCCTTTCTCATGTCAATGTGGGCAAATCCTAACAAACATTAGGCGTACTATTTTGGAGGTCTCCATCATCAGGATTCTAATATTTGGGGGTCTATATTCCCTCTTTTCGGGAATTACCCGTAAACCCTAAACCGAAACCCTCAACGCTACGTCAAACCCCAAATCGTCTGGCTCGGATTTACGTCGGCTGTCTGAAGTTTCGCTTGCCAGCTTTTGACGGAGACAACTGTATGCTGGGATTACCCTCCTGTATCATCAGCGCGTCTCTCTCAGGACATATATGCACTCATTTAAGGTCTGGGCGGACGCGGTGTTCAACATCGCAGGGACACATTACCGCATAATTGATGATTTACGGGATGTGAGCATTTGCAACAACTCTCCTAATGGAATGCCTTGTGTGGAAAATCCGTTTCAGGGGATGCCCCAAATGGGATTCCTAATGTTTGCGTACACCCTTAACTTAGCGCACTTCATCGGCAACCCCAAACTCATACGGAACCCCCAAGAATATAGTGGGAATACAACAGGATATTAGGATCCTTGTAGGTACATTCCTAAAATTAATATTCTTAGTACATAAAAGCCGTAGCGCGGCTTAACTAATGTACGTGGAGCAGTCCGAGCCCCGGCCTCGGTTTGGGGCTTACGAGATTTTATTTTAAGGTTTCATGTCTTCCCCCGACCCCCAACGTGCAACCAGAGGAGTACCTCTTTGGGGGTACATGTGCTATCATGATCATGTTTTGGGGTGTACATTGGGCTCCCCCTCTTGGGGAATCTACCATATGATTCCTGAATCTTAGAGATTCAGCTGTGGAATCCCAACCCATGGTCTCAGCTGTACCAAACCTCCGGGTTACAAAGATTTTAACGTACTGCCCCATTAAGGCGACATGCCGCCACAAGAATCCCTTCCACCTTACTATACCCTCAAGCCTAATTGGCGGTTTAGGGTTTAGGGAGTAATTTCATTTTGCCATTCCATTACCCTATTTTCCATGTGAGCTACAGGTCTGTCCGTATGTTGTTATGGACATGGATTCCAATCATATTCGGGAATGTGGGAATATCAGTTGGCGACCCTAATCTGGACAGTGGCTCATACGATCCCTGTGAAGCCCTACATAATCCAAGCTTTCGATGGTCTTGGGGATAATGTCGCGTAAACTTTTTGTCGGTGGACGGATCGAATCCTGAACCAAAGACTCAACAATGTTTTTTAATTGGCAGTCCAAAAAAGCCCAAAAAGGTACCATTCGACCATGAGTCGACATTATGGCCCAAAGTAGGCATGATTTGTAGACTCGGTGCTCCCATTGTGAGCGAATCTAAGAACCCAAAAACTCTGGCCAAACAATCCAGACAAGGCATGGCCCCTACAAAGGATGGATGCGGCAATGCCTTCTAGCACAACCCTAAGGGTCCAAGGACCCAAATAATAGGATTTTAGGGCCCAAAACCCATTAACATTATACTATTTGGGCCCTCAAACCCTATTATTTGGGTCCTTGGACCCTAAACCCTAAACCCTATGTATCCCCCTAGAACCCCCTTAAAGGGAACCCTAGTATTTGAGTCCTTGGACCCTTAGGGCAACCCTGGCCTCAGCCCGTGATTGCCGGAGCTGCTTGTTACGCATGGAGCTCGCAGCTCCCATCTCTGCTGGAAACCTCATTTGGGGGTTTCCCAAAATGATGTGTACCTACTACAATGGAGAATCAAATGGAAAAGCAAATGGAAAATGAAATGGAAACTGGGTTTATATAGGGGATTATAGGGATTAGGGTTTCCCATAATGATGTGTACCTTATTGGGGGTCCCTATAATAATGACTATAGTATTTTGGGGTCTATATTGGGGTCCCCCTATTTTGGGAAACTACCATTTTATTCTTCAGAGTGCAAGGCTTAAAAAAGTTGAAAGGTGATCCACTCTCTCTCTCTCTCTCTGTCTCAGCTCCAGCTCTCTCTTTCTTTCAGTGTTTTGCAGTTTCTGTCTTCTCGTTCTTACGTTGCTTCTGCATGATTCGAAGTCCTTGTCAAAACTCTGGCGCTTGGGCTGAAAAACAAGGTGCGGCACCTAAATTTCACAACTCTAATTCCCGGCCCCTAATTGCAACCCCGCAGGCCCGTAAGCCGTGATCCCTTATTAAACACCCAGCCCTGAATATGCAGCTGAGAAACGGCACCGTCATGGCCACTTGCATCATGACAGCGGGAGGGGATGTTGTAGTAGTAGTTACCTCCGGAAAAGCAAAACAAGGTTGGCCAAGCGTTTAGGAATTTTACTATGGATTCTGGATGCGAAGTAGCAACCAAGCACCCTTGTTAAAGATCCATGCCCAGGCTAGACTGGACAATAACGCGCCCCAAGGGTAAGGTCTGAAGAAAAGGCGCATTTTTCGCAAATTTGGATACGGGATGCTGAGGAAGTGGAGAACGTACTGGAAACTACAGCTGTCCAGAAGTAAACTTTTAACTGACCACCACCGCATGCATCAAAGAAGAAAGCTTACTTGCCAGAGACCCGCACATCAAACCCAGAGACCTGGTGCACCTCAAAGAAGGCGTTACGGTGCATGTAAGCTTTCAGTGTTTTGTAGGGCTTGGTGGCTACTTAGGTTATAATGGGTTATAACGGAGAATCAAATGGAAAAGAGCATGCAATAATTTTGGGGCATTCGAGCTTGGGATAATAGATTCACCATGAAGCCCCTTGAGACGATATTCTTGGGCAACAGCCAGTAAAGCTCCACCAAGCGGCCGTCACAGTTGTTTCAGGCATGGTGGTGGCTGGCGTAGCCACGGCGGCAGGTGCAGGAGTCGCAGGTGCAGGAGTAGCAGGTGCAAGAGTAGCTGCGGGAGTGTAGACCATCCTGGATGATCGATGGAGGCGTGCTTGTGGGATATGAGCTATCTTGAACCTTTACCCTAAACCCTGAACCCTACACCCTAAACCCTAAACCCTTTATGCCACCACGGATGGAAGAAATTCTTGGGACTTGTAACAGTCACTTCCGCAGGACTGTGCATTATGTACTTCTCGCAATCCTCAGACCATCTGGTAATTTCCCTAAATAGGGGGACCGCAATATGGACCCCAAATACTATAATCCTTGTTATGGGGACCCCCGAAAAGATACTCCTACTTTGAGAAACCCGCATCTGCCAGCTTCCAGTGTAGCACCTTCCGAAGGCCCGAGGGAATGCTAACTCTTGTTGTTAGAACAGAGCAGATGAAGTAACAAACTGCCTGGCAGTTCCAGGTAAACGCTGCATCCTGGACCTAGAGCCCTGATACAAAAGAAGGAGGGGTATCTCTACCCCCTATACCCTTTTCTCCCTAAACCCTAATTAAACCTTAAACCCTGACCTTAGACCCAAATCCTAAACCCTAAACCCTACTCCCTAAACCCCAAGCAAGAAGGAAGGCCTACTCTGCTAAAATGCCTCGGAATCTGAGGAATCACTGCCAGTTTAGAAGCCAACCAAGCACAAGATTTCCTCAACCCCAAAGAACCCCAAAGAATCCTAAACTTACGGGTGGATACTAGGGAATAAGGGACTATAATGCCTATACATAATATATTACCTTATTCCCTTCTAACGCTAAACAACCCTATTCTCTAAACAACGGCCCAGAATCTTCGCCGCCGCAGTGGTGCTCTGTGTTGGTGCCACCGCTGCTGACGAAGTGGACGTTGCCTCTGTGACCTCAGAGGCTTGGGCTTGAGAGTTAAGGGTGGAGCGCTTCTCTGGCTTTCGGGCTTTAAGGTTGGAGTTGGAACGAGCGGGCTGGTAGAGATTCACCGGGGTATTGCTAAACATGGAACCGTTAACCCTAAAACCCTAAACCGCGTGCTCATTTTTCACCAAAAAAAATACAACTCCTAGGGGGGACCCCCAGAACGGGACCTCTACATAATGGAACACCATGTCATTTTCCAATTGTGTTTTTGTGTTTTAAGTTATTGGGGTGATATCCCTACACAAATCCCTATTTCCGGTAGAACTCCCTTAAAAAGGACACCCAAATTCTGGAAGCCTCCACGTGAGATTCTGGGCCTCGAGTAGGGCTTGGGGTTTAGGAGTTCTGTCTCGGGCACAGGGTCCGGGTTGGCGCCTAAACCCATCACAGGATCAAAGAAAAATGGATCCGGTTGACAAACTCCTGGTTTGCCCATATGGGTGGTTGTCAAAATTTTGGTCTCTTTTTGGGTGCCCTAAATATTAGGTGCCGTATTAGGGATCCAAAAAGGGACCANNATTTTGACAACCACCCATATAAAGTACTGACCTCTCCTTATAAGGGTCCATGTCTTGGATCCCTTATCCGCTCTCAGCCAATTAGGCTTGCTCAGGGCAAAGTAAGGCTTACGGATAAACTTTCGGTGGTGTGCTGTAGGGTGCTGGTTAGGCGAACCCATGAAAACTACCTGCCTTCTCTTTTTTCGTCTTAATTGGGTAGAGGATCCATTTTCATCCTTCTGGCGACTGCTGCGCTCCTCCTCCTACCACGAGTCTGAAGTAAAGTAGGTCTGGCTTCATAGCACACGAAAACCCGTGCCTAGCTTCTGAACAATGCGGGCATATCACGAAACAAGAGAGAACCTACATCCTCTCATTTTCCCAAATTCAGTAAAGTCCCATGGTTCAACCCCCAACCGCTTTTCCCTCAAAAGCTCCCTAAAATCTAAACCCTACAGACCGGATGACCTTCTTGCTTGTAGCCCTCGTAGTGGAGGAAGCTGTTGTTGGCGCAGCTGTAGACGGCGTCGTCGTAGCTGCCTGGCACAAATTCGGCACTTATTGAATAGCACCCTGCGCCAGCCGTTTCCTAGTCATCAGGAAAGTGCATGCTAGATCCTCTTTGTTTCCAGATCTGTCACTTGGAACAAGGAATCTCGCAGAAGAGACCCCAGCTGATAAAAAAAA